>JAKWBO010001194.1:0-17403 GCA_034336685.1 Luscinia luscinia
GTGGCGGCACACTCAGTGTCACACGCAAAGAGTTCGGCACGCCAGCCACGGGTGAGCCGGCTGTGGCGGCACACCCAGTGGATCACGCATACAGTTCTGCACGCCCACCCACGGGTGGGCCGGCCGTGGCGGCACATCCAGTGGCACACGCAAACAGTTCTGCACGCCCACCCACGGGTGGGCCGGCCGTGGCGGCACACCCAGTGGCACACGCAAACAGTTCTGCACGCCCACCCACGGGTGGGCCGGCCGTGGCGGCACACCCAGTGGCACACGCAAACAGTTCTGCACGCCCACCCACGGGTGGGCCGGTCGTGGCGGCACACCCAGAGGCAAACGCAGGCCCTTCTGCACGGCCACCCACGGGTGGGCCGGCCGGAGCGGCACACCCAGAGGCACACGCAAAAAGTTCTGCACGCCCACCCACGGGTGGGCCGGCCGTGGCGGCACACCCAGAGGCAACCGCAGGCCCTTCTGCACGCCCACCCACGGGTGGGCCGGCCGTGGCGGCACACCCAGAGGCAACGGCAAACCCTTCTGCACGCCCACCCACGGGTGGGCCGGCCGTGGCTGCACACCCAGTGGCACACGCAAACAGTTCTGCACGCCCACCCACGGGTGGGCCGGTTGTGGCGGCACACCCAGTGGCACACGCAAACAGTTCTGCACGCCCACCCACGGGTGGGCCGGCCGTGGCGGCACAGCAAGAGGCAACCGCAGGCCCTTCTGCACGCCCACCCACGGGTGGGCCGGCCGTGGCGGCACACCCAGAGGCAACCGCAAACTTTTCTGCACGCCCACCCACGGGTGGGCCGGCCGTGGAGGCACACTCAGTGGCACACGCAAAGAGTTCTGCACGCCAGCCACGGGTGAGCCGGCTGTGGCGGCACACCCAGTGGATCACGCATACAGTTCTGCACGCCCACCCATGGGTGGGCCGGCCGTGGCGGCACACCCAGTGGCACACGCAAACATTTCTGCACGCCCACCCACGGGTGGGCCGGCCGTGGCGGCACACCCAGAGGCAACCGCAAACCCTTCTGCACGCCCACCCACGGGTGGGCCGGCCGTGGCGGCACACCCAGTGGCACACGCAAACAGTTCTGCACGCCCACCCACGGGTGGGCCGGCCGTAGCGGCACACCCTGTGGCACACGCAAACAGTTCTGCACGCCCACCCACGGGTGGGCCGGCCGTAGCGGCACACCCAGTGGCACACGCAAACAGTTCTGCACGCCCACCCACGGGTGGGCCGGCCGTGGCGGCACACTCAGTGGCACACGCAAAGAGTTCTGCACGCCAGCCACGGGTGAGCCGGCTGTGGCGGCACACTCAGTGGCACACGCAAACAGTTCTGCACGCCCACCCACGGGTGGGCCGTCCGTGGCGGCACACCCAGAGGCACACGCAAACACTTCTGTACGCCCACCCACGGGTGGGCCGGCCGTGGCGGGACACCCAGTGGCACATGCAAACAGTTCTGCACGCCCACCCACGGGTGGGCTGGTCGTGGCGGCACACCCAGGAGCAACTGCACGCCCTTCTGCACGCCCACCCACGGGTGGGCCGGCCGTGGCGGCACACCCAGAGGCACACGCAAACAGTTCTGCACGCCCACCCACGGGTGGGCCAGCCGTGGCGGCACACCCAGAGGCAACCGCAAACAGTTCTTCACGCCCACCCACGGGTGGGCCGGCCGTGGCTGCACACCCAGTGGCACACGCAAACAGTTCTGCACGCCCACCCACGGGTGGGCCGGCCGTGGCGGCACACCCAGAGGCAAACGCAGGCCCTTCTGCACGCCCACCCACAGGTGGGCCGGCCGTGGCGGCACACCCAGAGGCAACCGCAGGCACTTCTGCACGCCCACCCACGGGCGGCCGGCCGTGGCGGCACACCCAGAGGCAACTGCCGGCCCTTCTGCACGCCCACCCACGGGTGGGCCGGCCGTGGCGGCACAGCAAGAGGCAACCGCAGGCTCTTTCTGCACGCCTCACCCACGGGTGGGCCGGCCGTGGCGGCACACCCAGAGGCAACCGCAAACTTTTCTGCACGCCCACCCACGGTTGGGCCGGCCGTGGCGGCACACTCAGTTGCACACGCAAAGAGTTCTGCACGCCAGCCACGGGTGAGCCGGCTGTGGCGGCACACACAGTGGATCACGCATACAGTTCTGCACGCCCACCCACGGGTGGGCCGGCCGTGGCGGCACAACCAGTGGCACACGCAAACAGTTCTGCACGCCCACCCACGGGTGGGCCGGCCGTGGCGGCACACCCAGAGGCAACCGCAAACAGTTCTGCACGCCCACCCACGGGTGGGCCGGCCGTGGCGGCACACCCAGTGGCACACGCAAACAGTTCTGCACGCCCACCCACGGGTGGGCCGGCCGTGGCGGCACACCCAGAGGCAACCGCAGGCCCTTTTGCACGCCCACACACGGGTGGGCCGGCCGTGGCGGCACACCCAGAGGCAACCGCAAACAGTTCTGCACGCCCACCCACGGGTGGGCCGGCCGTGGCGGCACACCCAGTGGCACACGCAAACAGTTCTGCACGCCCACCCACGGGTGGGCCGGACGTGGCGGCACACCCAGAGGCAACCGCAGGCCCTTTTGCACGCCCACACACGGGTGGGCCGGCCGTGGCGGCACACCCAGAGGCAACCGCAAACAGTTCTGCACGCCCACCCACGGGTGGGCCGGCCGTGGCGGCACACCCATTGGCACACGCAAACAGTTCTGCACGCCCACCCACGGGTGGGCCGGCCGTGGCGGCACACCCAGAGGCACACGCAAACAGTTCTGCACGCCCACCCACGGGTGCGCCGGCCGTGGCTGCACACCCAGTGGCACACGCAAACAGTTCTGCACGCCCACCCATGGGTGGGCCTGCCGTGGCGGCACACCCAGAGGCAAACGCAGGCACTTCTGCACGCCCACCCACGGGTGGGCCGGCAGTGGCGGCACACCCAGAGGCAACCGCAGGCCCTTCTGCACGCCCACCCACGGGTGGGCCGGCCGTAGCGGCACACCCAGTGGCACACGCAAACACTTCTGCACGCCCACCCATGGGTGGCCGGCCGTGGCGGCACACCCAGAGGCAACTGCCGGCCCTTCTGCACGCCCACCCACGGGTGGACCGGCCGTGGCGGCACACCCAGAGGCAAACGCAGGCCCATCTGCACGCCCACCCACGGGTAAGCCGGCCGTGGCGGCACACCCAGAGGCAACCGCAAACAGTTCTGCACGCCCACCCACGGGTGGGCCGGCCGTGGCGGCACACGCAGTGGCACACGCAAAGAGTTATGCACGCCAGCCACGGGTGAGCCGGCCGTGGCAGCACACCCAAGGGATCACGCATACAGTTCTGCACGCCCACCCACGGGTGGGCCGGCCGTGGCGGCACATCCAGTGGCACACGCAAACAGTTCTGCACGCCCACCCACGCGTGGGCCGGCCGTGGCGGCACACCCAGAGGCAACCGCAGGTTCTTCTGCACGCCCACCCACGGGTGGGCCGGCCGTGGCGGCACACCCAGAGGCAACCGCAGGCACTTCTGCACGCCCACCCACGGGTGGGCCGGCCGTGGCGGCACACCCAGAGGCAACCGCCGGCCTTCTGCACGCCCACCCACGGGTGGGCCGGCCGTGGCGGCACACCCAGTGGCACACCGCAGACACTTCTGCACGCCCACCCACGGGTGGGCCGGCCGTGGCGACACACCCAGTGGCACATGCAAACAGTTCTGCACGCCCACCCACGGGTGGGCCGGCCGTGGCGGCACATCCAGAGGCTCACGCAGGCTCTTCTGCACGCCTCACCCACGGTGGGCCGGCCGTGGCGGCACACCCAGTGGCACACGCAAACACTTCTGCACGCCCACCCACGGTGGGCCGGCCGTGGCGACACACCCAGTGGCACATGCAAACAGTTCTGCACGCCCACCCACGGGTGGGCCGGCCGTGGCGGCACATCCAGAGGCTCACGCAGGTTCTTCTGCACGCCCACCCACGGGTGGGCCGGCCGTGGCGGCACACTCAGTGTCACACGCAAAGAGTTCGGCACGCCAGCCACGGGTGAGCCGGCTGTGGCGGCACACCCATGTGGATCACGCATACAGTTCTGCACGCCCACCCACGGGTGGGCCGGCCGTGGCGGCACATCCAGTGGCACACGCAAACAGTTCTGCACGCCCACCCACGGGTGGGCCGGCCGTGGCGGCACACCCAGTGGCACACGCAAACAGTTCTGCACGCCCACCCACGGGTGGGCCGGCCGTGGCGGCACACCCAGTGGCACACGCAAACAGTTCTGCACGCCTCACCCACGGGTGGGCCGGTCGTGGCGGCACACCCAGAGGCAAACGCAGGCCCTTCTGCACGGCTCACCCACGGGTGGGCCGGCCGGAGCGGCACACCCAGAGGCACACGCAAACAGTTCTGCACGCCCACTCCACGGGTGGGCCGGCCGTGGCGGCACACCCAGAGGCAACCGCAGGCCCTTCTGCACGCCTACCCACGGGTGGGCCGGCCGTGGCGGCACACCCAGAGGCAACGGCAAACCCTTCTGCACGCCCACCCACGGGTGGGCCGGCCGTGGCTGCACACCCAGTGGCACACGCAAACAGTTCTGCACGCCCACCCACGGGTGGGCCGGTTGTGGCGGCACACCCAGTGGCACACGCAAACAGTTCTGCACGCCCACTCCACGGGTGGGCCGGCCGTGGCGGCACAGCAAGAGGCAACCGCAGGCCCTTCTGCACGCCCACCCACGGGTGGGTCGGCCGTGGCGGCACACCCAGAGGCAACCGCAAACTTTTTCTGCACGCCCACCCACGGGTGGGCCGGCCGTGGAGGCACACTCCAGTGGCACACGCAAAGAGTTCAGCACGCCAGCCACGGGTGAGCCGGCTGTGGCGGCACACCCAGTGGATCACGATACAGTTCTGCACGCCCACCCATGGGTGGGCCGGCCGTGGCGGCACACCCAGTGGCACACGCAAACTTTTCTGCACGCCCACCCACGGGTGGGCCGGCCGTGGCGGCACACCCAGAGGCAAACCGCAAACCCTTCTGCACGCCCACCCACGGGTGGGCCGGCCGTGGCGGCACACCCAGTGGCACACGCAAACAGTTCTGCACGCCCACCCACGGGTGGGCCGGCCGTAGCGGCACACCCTGTGGCACACGCAAACAGTTCTGCACGCCCACCCACGGGGTGGGCCGGCCGTGAGCGGCACACCCAGTGGCACACGCAAACAGTTCTGCACGCCCACCCACGGGTGGGCCGGCCGTGGCGGCACACTCAGTGGCACACGCAAACAGTTCTGCACGCCCACCCACGGGTGGGCCGTCCGTGGCGGCACACCCAGAGGCACACGCAAACACTTCTGTACGCCCACCCACGGGTGGGCCGGCCGTGGCGGGACACCCAGTGGCACATGCAAACAGTTCTGCACGCCCACCCACGGGTGGGCTGGTCGTGGCGGCACACCCAGGAGCAACTGCACGCCCTTCTGCACGCCCACCCACGGGTGGGCCGGCCGTGGCGGCACACCCAGAGGCACACGCAAACAGTTCTGCACGCCCACCCACGGGTGGGCCAGCCGTGGCGGCACACCCAGAGGCAACCGCAAACAGTTCTTCACGCCCACCCACGGGTTGGCCGGCCGTGGCTGCACACCCAGTGGCACACGCAAACAGTTCTGCACGCCCACCCACGGGTGGGCCGGCCGTGGCGGCACACCCAGAGGCAAACGCAGGCCCTTCTGCACGCCCACCCACAGGTGGGCCGGCCGTGGCGGCACACCCAGAGGCAACCGCAGGCACTTCTGCACGCCCACCCACGGGCGGCCGGCCGTGGCGGCACACCCAGAGGCAACTGCCGGCCCTTCTGCACGCCCACCCACGGGTGGGCCGGCCGTGGCGGCACAGCAAGAGGCAACCGCAGGCCCTTCTGCACGCCCACCCACGGGTGGGCCGGCCGTGGCGGCACACCCAGAGGCAACCGCAAACTTTTCTGCACGCCCACCCACGGGTGGGCCGGCCGTGGCGGCACACTCAGTTGCACACGCAAAGAGTTCTGCACGCCAGCCACGGGTGAGCCGGCTGTGGCGGCACACACAGTGGATCACGCATACAGTTCTGCACGCCCACTCCACGGGTGGGCCGGCCGTGGCGGCACAACCAGTGGCACACGCAAACAGTTCTGCACGCTCACTCCACGGGTGGGCCGGCCGTGGCGGCACACCCAGAGGCAACCGCAAACAGTCCTGCACGCCCACCCACGGGTGGGCCGGCCGTGGCGGCACACCCAGTGGCACACGCAAACAGTTCTGCACGCCCACCCACGGGTGGGCCGGACGTGGCGGCACACCCAGAGGCAACCGCAGGCCCTTTTGCACGCCCACACACGGGTGGGCCGGCCGTGGCGGCACACCCAGACGCAACCGCAAACAGTTCTGCACGCCCACCCACGGGTGGGCCGGCCGTGGCGGCACACCCAGTGGCACACGCAAACAGTTCTGCACGCCCACCCACGGGTGGGCCGGACGTGGCGGCACACCCAGAGGCAACCGCAGGCCCTTCTGCACGCCTCACACACGGGTGGGCCGGCCGTGGCGGCACACCCAGAGGCAACCGCAAACAGTTCTGCACGCCCACCCACGGGTGGGCCGGCCGTGGCGGCACACCCAGTGGCACACGCAAACAGTTCTGCACGCCCACCCACGGGTGGGCCGGCCGTGGCGGCACACCCAGAGGCAACCGCAGGCCCTTCTGAACGCCCACCCACGGGTGGCGCCGGCCGTGGCGGCACACCCAGAGGCAACCGCGAAACTCTTCTGCACGCCCACCTCGGGTAGGCCGGCCGTGGCGGCACACCCAGTGGCACACGTAAACAGTTCTGCACGCCACCCACGGGTGGGCCGGCCGTGGCGGCACACCCAGAGGCAACACGCAGGCACGTCTCTGCACGCCCACTCCACGGGTGGGCCGGCCGTGGCGGCACACCCAGAGGCACACGCAAACAGTTCTGCACGCCCACCCACGGGTAGGCCGGCCGTGGCGGCACACCCAGAGGCAACCGCAGGCCCTTCTGCACGCCTCACCCACGGGTGGGCCGGCCGTGGCGGCACACCCAGAGGCAACCGCAGACCCTTCTGCACGCCCACCCACGGGTGCGGCCGGCCGTGGCGGCACACCCAGTGGCACACGCAAACAGTTCTGCACGCCCACCCACGGGTGGGCCGGCCGTGGCGGCACACCCAGTGGCACACGCAAACAGTTCTGCACGCCCACCCACGGGTGGGCCGGCCGTGGCGGCACACCCAGAGGCACACGCAAATAGTTCTGCACGCCCACCCACGGGTAGGCCGGCCGTGGCGGCACACCCAGAGGCAAACGCAGGCCCTTCTGCACGCCCACGCACGGGTGGGCCGGCCGTGGCGGCACACCCAGAGGCAACCGCAAACCCTTCTGCACGCCCACCCACGGGTGGCGCCGGCCGTGGCGGCACACCCAGTGGCACACGCAAACAGTTCTGCACGCCCACTCCACGGGTGGGCCGGCCGTGGCGGCACACCCAGTGGCACACGCAAACAGTTCTGCACGCCCACTCCACGGGTGGGCCGGCCGTGGCGGCACACCCAGAGGCAACACGCAGACAGTTCTGCACGCCCACCCACGGGTGCGCCGGCCGTGGCTGCACACCCAGTGGCACACGCAAACAGTTCTGCACGCCCACCCACGGGTGGGCCGGCCGTGGCGGCACACCCAGAGGCACAACGCAGGCACTTCTGCACGCCCACCCACGGGTGGGCCGGCAGTGGCGGCACACCCAGAGGCAACCGCAGGCCCTTCTGCACGCTCACTCCACGGGTGGGCCGGCCGTAGCGGCACACCCAGTGGCACACGCAAACAGTTCTGCACGCCCACTCCACGTGGTGGCCGGCCGTGGCGGCACACCCAGAGGCAACTGCAGGTCACTTCTGCACGCCCACCCACGGGTGGGCCAGGCCGTGGCGGCACACCCAGAGGCAAACGCAAACAGTTCTGCACGCCCACCCACGGGTGGGTCGGCCGTGGCGGCACACCCAGAGGCAACCGCAAACAGTTCTGCACGCCCACCCACGGGTGGGCCGGCCGTGGGCGGCACACCCAGTGGCACACGCAAACAGTTCTGCACGCCCACCCACGGGTGGGCCGGCCGTGGCGGCACACCCAGAGGCAACACGCAAACCCTTCTGCACGCCCACCCACGGGTGGGCCGGCCGTGGCGGCACACCCAGTGGCACACGCAAACAGTTCTGCACGCCCACCCACGGGTGGGCCGGCCGTGGCGGCACACCCAGTGGCACACGCAGACAGCTTCTGCACGCCCACCCACGGGTGGGCCGGCCGTGGCGGCACACCCAGAGGCAACACGCAGGCCCTTCTGCACGCCCACCCACGGGTGGGCCGGCCGTAGCGGCACACCCAGAGGCACACGCAAACACTTCTGCACGCCCACCCACGGGTGGGCCGGCCGTGGCGGCACACCCAGAGGCACACTGCAAACCGTTCTGCACGCCCACCCACGGGTGGGCCGGCCGTGGCGGCACACCCAGAGGCAACCGCAGGCTCTTCTGCACGCCCACCCACGGGTGGGCCGGCCGTGGCGGCACACCCAGAGGCAACCGCAAACCTTTCTGCACGCCCACCCACGGGTGGGCCGGCCGTGGCGGCACACCCAGTGGCACACGCAAAGCAGTTCTGCACGCCAGCCACGGGTGAGCCGGCTGTGGCGGCACACCACAGTGGATCACGCATACAGTTCTGCACGCCCACCCACGGGTGGGCCGGCCGTGGCGGCACACCCAGTGGCACACGCAAACAGTTCTGCACGCTCACCCACGGGTGGGCCGGCCGTGGCGGCACACCCAGAGGCAACCGCGAAACAGTTCTGCACGCCCACCCACGGGTGGGCCGGCCGTGGCGGCACACCCAGTGGCACACGCAAACAGTTCTGCACGCCCACCCACGGGTGGGCCGGCCGTGGCGGCACACCCAGAGGCAACACGCAGGCCCTTCTGCACGCCCACCCACGGGTGGGCCGGCCGTGGCGGCACACCCAGAGGCAACACGCAAACAGTTCTGCACGCCCACCCACGGGTGGGCCGGCCGTGGCGGCACACCCAGAGGCACACGCAAACAGTTCTGCACGCCCACCCACGGGTGGGCCGGCCGTGGCGGCACACCCAGAGGCAACCGCAGGCCCTTCTGCACGCCCACTCCACGGGTGGGCCGGCCGTGGCGGCACACCCAGAGGCAACCGCAAACAGTTCTGCACGCCCACCCACGGGTGGGCCGGCCGTGGCGGCACACCCAGTGGCACACGCAAACAGTTCTGCACGCCCACCCACGGGTGGGCCGGCCGTGGCGGCACACCCAGAGGCACACCGCAGGCCCTTCTGCACGCCCCACCCACGGGTGGGCCGGCCGTGGCGGCGCACACCCAGAGGCAACACGCAAACAGTTCTGCACGCCCACCCACGGGTGGGCCGGCCGTGGCGGCACACCCAGTGGCACACGCAAACAGTTCTGCACGCCCACTCCACGGGTGGGCCGGCCGTGGCGGCACACCCAGAGGCAAACGGCAGGCCTCTTCTGCACGCCTCACCCACGGGTGGGCCGGGCCGTGGCGGCACACCCAGTGGCAACACGCAAACAGCTTCTGCACGGCCACCCACGGGTGGGCCGGGCCGTGGCGGCACACCCAGAGGCAACCGCAGGCTCTTCTGCACGCCCACCCACAGGTGGGCCGGGCCGTGGCGGCACACCCAGAGGCAACCGCAGGCACTTCTGCACGCCCACCCACGGGCGGTCGGCCGGGCGGCACACCCAGAGGCAACTGCCGATCCTTTCTGCACGCCCACCCACGGGTGGGCCGGCCGTGGCGGCACACGCAGAGGCAAACGCCAGGCCTTTCTTCACGCCCACCCACGAGTGGGCCGGCCGTGGCGGCACACCCAGTGGCACACGCAAACAGTTCTGCACGCCCACCCACGGGTGGGCCGGCCGTGGCGGCACACCCAGAGGCACACGCAAATAGTTCTGCACGCCCACCCACGGGTGGGCCGGCCGTGGCGGCACACCCAGAGGCACACGCAGGCACCTTCTGCACGCTTCACCCACGGGTGGGCCGGCCGTGGCGGCACACCCAGAGGCACACCGCAAACCCTTCTGCACGCCTACCCACGGGTGGCGCCGGCCGTGGCGGCACACCCAGTGGCACACGCAAACAGTTCTGCACGCCCACCCACGGGTGGGCCGGCCGTGGCGGCACACCCAGAGGCACACGCAAACAGTTCTGCACGCCCACCCACGGGTGCGCCGGCCGTGGCGGCACACCCAGTGGCACACGCAAACAGTTCTGCACGCCCACCCACGGGTGGGCCGGCCGTGGCGGCACACCCAGAGGCAAACGCGAGGCACTTCTGCACGCCCACCCACGGGGTGGGCCGGGCAGTGGCGGCACACCCAGAGGCAACCGCAGGCCCTTCTGCACGCCCACCCACGGTGGGCCGGCCGTGGCGGCACACCCAGTGGCACACGCAAACAGTTCTGCACGCCACACCACGGGTGGGCCGGCCGTGGCGGCACACCCAGAGGCAACCGTCAGTCCTTCTGCACGCCCACCCACGGGTGGGCCGGCCGTGGCGGCACACCCAGAGGCAAACGCAGGCCCATTCTGCACGCCCACCCACGGGTAAGCCGGCCGTGGCGGCACACCCAGAGGCAATCACGCAAACAGTTCTGCACGCCCACCCACGGGTGGGCCGGCCGTGGCTGCACACCCAGTGGCACACCGCAAGAGTTCTGCATCGCCACGCCACGGGTGAGCCGGCCGTGGCAGCACACACCCAGAGGCATCACGCATGGCTAGCTCTGCACGCCCACCCACGGGTGGGCCGGCCGTGGCGGCACACCCAGTGGCACACGCAAACAGTTCTGCACGCCCACCCACGGTGGGTCGGCCGCGGCGGCACACCCAGTGGCACGCATACGACTTCTGTACGCCCACCCACGGGTGGGCGGCAGTGATGCACACTCCAGAGGCAACGCAGGCACTTTCTGCACGCCCACCCACGGGTGGGCCGCCGAGCGGCACACCCAGTGGCACACGCAAACAGCTTCTGCATCGCCACCCACGGGTGGCCGGCCGTGGCGGCACACCCAGAGGCAAACTGCACGCCCTTTCTGCACGCCCACCCACGGGTGGGCCGGCCGTGGCGGCACACCCAGAGGCACACGCAGACCCTTCTGCACGCCCACCCACGGGTGGGCCGGCCGTGGCGGCACACCCAGTGGCACACGCAAACAGTTCTGCACGCCCACCCACGGGTGGGCCGGCCGTGGCGGCACACCCAGTGGCACACGCAAAGAGTTCTGCACGCCAGCCACGGGTGAGCCGGCCGTGGCGGCACACCCAGAGGCATCACGCAGACAGTTCTGCACGCCACCCACGGGTGGGCCGGCCGTGGCGGCACACCCAGTGGCACACGCAAACAGTTCTGCACGCTCACCCACGGGTGGGCCGGCCGTGGCGGCACACCCAGTGGCACACGCAGACACTTCTGCACGCCCACCCACGGGTGGGCCGGCCGTGGCGGCACACCCAGGGGCACACTGCAGGCACTTCTGCACGCCTACCCACGGGTGGGCCGGCCGTGGCGGCACACCCAGAGGCACACGCAAACAGTTCTGCACGCCCACTCCACGGGTGGGCCGGCCGTGGCGGCACACCCAGAGGCAACCGCAGGCACTTCTGCACGCCCACCCACGGGTGGGCCGGCCGTGGCGGCACACCCAGAGGCAACCGCAAACAGTTCTGCACGCCCACCCACGGGTGGGCCGGCCGTGGCGGCACACCCAGTGGCACACGCAAACAGTTCTGCACGCCCACCCACGGGTGGGCCGGCCGTGGCGGCACAGCCAGAGGCAACACGCAGGCCCTTCTGCACGCCCACTCCACGGTGGGCCGGCCGTGGCGGCACACCCAGAGGCAATCGCAAACAGTTCTGCACGCCCACCCACGGGTGGGCCGGCCGTGGCGGCACACCCAGTGGCACACGCAAACAGTTCTGCACGCCCACCCACGGGTGGGCCGGCCGTGGCGGCACACCCAGAGGCAACACGCAGGCCCTTCTGCACGCCCACCCACGGGTGGGCCGGCCGTGGCGGCACACCCAGAGGCAACACGCAAACTCTTCTGCATCGCCCACCCACGGGTAGGCCGGCCGTGGCGGCACACCCAGTGGCACACGCAAACAGTTCTGCACGCCCACCCACGGGTGGGCCGGCTGTGGCGGCACACCCAGTGGCACACGCAGACAGTTCTGCACGCCCACTCCACGGGTGGGCCGGCCGTGGCGGCACATCCAGTGGCACACGCAAACAGTTCTGCACGCCCACTCCACGGGTGGGCCGGCCGTGGCGGCACACCCAGAGGCACACGCAAGCCGCTTCTGCACGCCCACCCACGGGTGGGCCGGCCGTGGCGGCACACCCAGAGGCACACGCAGACACTTCTGCACGCCCACCCACGGGTGGGCCGGGCCGTGGCGGCACACCCAGAGGCACACGCAAGCACTTCTGCACGCCACCCACGGGTGGGCCGGCGTGGCGGCACACCCAGTGGCACACGCAGGCAGTTCTGCACGCCCACCCACGGGTGGGCCGGCCGTGGCGGCACACGCCATTGGCACACGCAAACAGTTCTGCACGCCCACCCACGGGTGGGCCGGCCGTGGCGGCACACCCAGAGGCACACGCAGGCCCTTCTGCACGCCCACCCACGGGTGGGCCGGGCCGTGGCGGCACACCCAGTGGCACACGCAAACAGCTTCTGCACGCCCACCCACGGGTGGGCCGGCCGTAGCGGCACACCCAGAGGCTCACGCAGGTCCTTCTGCACGCCCCACCCACGGGTGGGCCGGCCGTGGCGGCACAGCCAGTGGCACACGCAAACAGCTTCTGCACGCCTACCCACGGGTGGGCCGGCCGTGGCGGCACACCCAGAGGCAACGCACGGCTCCTTCTGCACGCCCCACCCACGGGTGGGCCGGCCGTGGCGGCACACCCAGAGGCAACACGCAGACAGTTCTGCACGCCACCCACGGGTGGGCCGGCCGTGGCGGCACACCCAGTGGCACACGCAAACAGTTCTGCACGCCCACCCACGGGTGGGCCGGCCGTGGCGGCACACCCAGAGGTAACCGAAGGCCCTTCTGCACGCCCACCCACGGGTGGGCCGGCCGTGGCGGCACACCCAGAGGCAACCGCAAACCCTTCTGCACGCCACGCCATCGGGTAGGCCGGCCGTGGCGGCACAACCCAGTGGCATACGCAAACAGTTCTGCACGCCACCCAGGGGTGGGCCGGTTGTGGCGGCACACCCAGTGGCACACGCAAACAGTTCTGCACGCCCACCCACGGGTGGGCCGGCCGTGGCGGCACACCCAGAGGCACACGCAATCAGTTCTGCACGCCCACCCACGGGTGGGCTGGCCGTGGCGGCACACCCAGAGGCAACTGCAGACCCTTCTGCACGCCTACCCACGGGTGGGCCGGCCGTGGCGGCACACCCAGAGGCAAACGCAAACAGTTCTGCACGCCCACCCACGGGTGGGCCGGCCGTGGCGGCACACCCAGAGGCAACCGCAGGCCCTTCTGCACGCCCACCCACGAGTGGGCCGGCCGTGGCGGCACACCCAGAGCAAAAGGCAAACCCTTCTGCACGCCCACCCACGGGTGGGCCGGCCGTGGCTGCACACCCAGTGGCACACGCAAACAGTTCTGCACGCCCACCCACGGGTGGGCCGGCCGTGGCGGCACACCCAGAGGCAACCGCAGGCCCTTCTGCACGCCCACCCACAGGTCGGCCGGCCGTGGCGGCCCACCCAGAGGCAACCGTAGGCACTTCTGCACGCCCACCCACGGGCGGCCGGCCGTAGCGGCACAGCAAGAGGCAACCGCAGGCCCTTCTGCACTCCCACCCACGGGTGGGCCGGCCGTGGCGGCACAGCAAGAGGCAACCGCAAACTCTTCTGCACGGCCACCCACGGGTGGGCCGGCCGTGGCGGCACACCCAGAGGCAACCGCAAACTTTTTCTGCACGCCCACCCACGGGTGGGCCGGCCGTGACGGCACACTCAGTGGCACACGCAAAGAGTTCTGCACGCCAGCCACGGGTGAGCCGGCCGTGGCGGCACATCCAGTGGCACACGCAAACAGTTCTGCACGCCCACCCACGGGTGGGCCGGCCGTGGCGGCACACCCAGTGGCACACGGAAACACTTCTGTACGCCCACCCACGGGTGGGCCGGCCGTGGCGGCACACCCAGTGGCACATGCAAACAGTTCTGCACGCCCACCCACGGGTGGGCTGGTCGTGGCGGCACACCCAGAGGCAAACGCAGGCCCTTCTGCACGCCCACCCACGGGTGGGCCGGCCGTGGCGGCACACACAGGGGCAACTGCACGCCCTTCTGCACGCCCACCCACGGGTGGGCCGGCCGTGGCGGCACATCCAGTGGCACACGCAAACAGTTCTGCACGCCCACCCACGGGTGGGCCGGCCGTGGCGGCACACCCAGAGGCACACGCAAACAGTTCTGCACGCCCACCCACGGGTGGGCCGGCCGTGGCGGCACACCCAGAGGCAACCGCAAACAGTTCTGCACGCCCACCCACGGGTGGGCCGGCCGTGGCGGCACACCCAGTGGCACACGCAAACAGTTCTGCACGCCCACCCACGGGTGGGCCGGCCGTGGCGGCACATCCAGAGGCAACCGCACGCCCTTCTGAACGCCCACCCACGGGTGGGCCGGCCGTGGCGGCACACCCAGAGGCAACCGCAAACTCTTCTGCACGCCCACCCTCGGGTAGGCCGGTCGTGGCGTCACACCCAGTGGCACACGTAAACAGTTCTGCACGCCCACCCACGGGTGGGCCGGCCGTGGCGGCACACCCAGAGGCAACCGCAGGCTCTTCTGCACGCCCACCCACGAGTGGGCCGGCCGTGGCGGCACACCCAGAGGCAACCGCAAACTCTTATGCACGCCCACCCTGGGGTACGCCGGCCGTGGCGGCACACCCAGTGGCACACGTAAACAGTTCTGCACGCCCACCCACGGGTGGGCCGGCCGTGGCGGCACACCCAGAGGCAACCGCAGGTCCTTCTGCACGCCCAACTACGGGTGGGCCGGCCGTGGCTGCACACCCAGTGGCACACGCAAACAGTTCTGCACGGCCACCCACGGGTGGGCCGGCCGTGGCGGCACACCCAGAGGCAACCGCAGGCCCTTTTGCACGCCCACCCACAGGTGGGCCGGCCGTAGGGGTACACCCAGAGGCAACCGCAGGCACTTCTGCACGCCCACCCACGGGCGGCCGGCCGTGGCGGCACACCCAGAGGCAACTGCCGGCCCTTCTGCACGCCCACCCACGGGTGGGCCGGCCGTGGTGGCACACCCAGTGGCACACGCAAACACTTCTGCACGCCCACCCACGGGTGGGCCGGCCGTGGCGGCACACCCAGTGGCACATGCAAACAGTTCTGCACGCCCACCCACGGGTGGGCCGGCCGTGGCGGCACACCCAGAGGCTCACGCAGGCCCTTCTGCACGCCCACCCACGGGTGGGCCGGCCGTGGCGGCACACTCAGTGTCACACGCAAAGAGTTCGGAACGCCAGCCACGGGTGAGCCGGCTGTGGCGGCACACCCCGTGGATCATGCATACAGTTCTGCACGCCCACCCACGGGTGGGCCGGCCGTGGCGGCACATCCAGTGGCACACGCAAACAGTTCTGCACGCCCACCCACGGGTGGGCTGGTCGTGGCGGCACACCCAGAGGCAAACGCGAGGTTCTTCTGCACGCCCCACCCACGGGTGGGCCGGCCGTGGCGGCACACACAGGGGCAACTGCACGCTCTTCTGCACGCCCCACCCACGGGTGGGCCGGGCCGTGGCGGCACATCCAGTGGCACACGCAAACAGTTCTGCACGCCCACCCACGGGTGGGCCGGCCGTGGCGGCACACCTAGTGGCACACGCAAACACTTCTGCACGCCCACCCACAGGTGGGCCAGCTGTGGCGGCACACCCTGTGGATCACGCATGCAGTTCTGCACGCCAACCCACGGGTGGGCCGGCCGTGGCGGCACATCCAGTGGCACACGCAAACAGTTCTGCACGCCCACCCACAGGTGGGCCGGCTGTGGCGGCACACCCAGTGGATCACGCATACAGTTCTGCACGCCAACCCACGGGTGGGCCGGCCGTGGCGGCACACCCAGATGCACACGCAAACAGTTCTGCACGCCCACCCACGGGTGAGCCGGCCGTGGCGGCACACCCAGAGGCAACCGCAAACAGTTCTGCACGCCCACCCACGGGTGGGCCGGCCGTGGCGGCACACCCAGTGGCACACGCAAACACTTCTGCACGCCCACCCACGGGTGGGCCGGCCGTGGCGGCACATCCAGAGGCAACCGCGACGCTCTTCTGAACGCCTCACCCACGGGTGGGCCGGCCGTGGCGGCACACCCAGAGGCAACCGCAAACTCTTCTGCACGCCCCACCTCGGGTAGGCCGGTCGTGGCGTCACACCCAGTGGCACACGTAAACAGTTCTGCACGCCCACCCACGGGTGGGCCGGCCGTGGCGGCACACCCAGAGGCAACCGCAGGCTCTTCTGCACGCCCCACCCACGAGTGGGCCGGCCGTGGCGGCACACCCAGAGGCAACCGCAAACTCTTATGCACGCCCACCCTGGGGTCACGCCCGGCCGTGGCCGGCACACCCAGTGGCACACGTAAACAGTTCTGCACGCCCACCCACGGGTGGGCCGGCCGTGGCGGCACACCCAGAGGCAACCGCAGGTCCTTCTGCACGCCCCAACTACGGGTGGGCCGGCCGTGGCTGCACACCCAGTGGCACACGCGAAACAAGTTCTGCACGGCCACCCACGGGTGGGTCGGCCGTGGCGGCACACCCAGAGGCAACCGCAGGCCCTTTTGCACGCCCACCCACAGGTGGGCCGGCCGTAGGGGTAAACCCAGAGGCAACCGCAGGCACTTCTGCACGCCCACCCACGGGCGGCCGGCCGTGGCGGCACACCCAGAGGCAACTGCCGGCCCTTCTGCACGCCCACCCACGGGTGGGCCGGCCGTGGCGGCACACCCAGTGGCACACGCAAACACTTCTGCACGCCCACCCACGGGTGGGCCGGCCGTGGCGGCACAACCCAGTGGCACATGCAAACAGTTCTGCACGCCCACCCACGGGTGGGCCGGCCGTGGCGGCACACCCAGAGGCTCACGCAGGCTCTTCTGCACGCCCACCCACGGGTGGGCCGGCC
>JAKWBO010001195.1:0-17401 GCA_034336685.1 Luscinia luscinia
GGATTTCTGTGTTTTTAGTAGGAATTTTTAGGCATTTTCCTGGGTTTCTGACGTTCAATTTATGCTGGTTTTTTCCTGATGTTTTCCCTAATAATGCTTGGAATTTTGACCTGTTTTGGACTGTTTCAGTGTCGATGTTAGGACTATTTCTGGCCATTTTCATATGGATTTTGAGGGATTTTTGTTTCTTAGTGCCAATTTGGTAGGCTGATTTTCCCTGGATTTTTCCTCATGCTATCCCCATCGATCCTTGGTATTTTGGCAGATTGTAGATGGTTTTTGTACAGATTCCTGGAGATTTTGGGGCCATTTTTGGGGGATTTTGGGCCATTTAAAAGTCTCATTTCCTTTGGAAGTTTGCCCAGATATTTTTCCAGTTCTTTCCTCAGAAATTCCAGGTCACTCCCTGGGGTTTTGGGCTATGTATTAGGAGTTTTTCTGGCCATTCTTTGTGCAATTTTCTGGGGATTTTTGTCTTTCTTAGTGGGTATTTTTAGGCGATTTCCTGGGGTTGCTAAGGTTCGCTTTTCCTGGATTTTTCCTGATGTTTTCCCCAATAATGCTTGGAATTTTGACCGGTTTGGGCTGTTTCAGTGTCGATTTTAGGACTATTTCTGGCCATTTTCATATGGATTTTGAGGGGATTTTTGTTTCTTAGTGCCAATTTTGGTAGGCTGATTTTCCCTGGGTTTTTCCTCATGCTATCCCATCGATCCTTGATATTTTGGCAGATTGTAGATGGTTTTTGTACAGATTCCTGGAGATTTTGGGCCATTTTTGCACCATTTGGGGTTCTGGGCCATTTAAAGTCTCATTTCCTTTGGAAGTTTGCCCTCTTATTTTTCCTGATGTTTTCCCAATAATGTTTGGAATTTTTTGAGGGGTTTGGACTGTTTCAGTGTCGATTTTAGGACTATTTCTGGCCATTTTCATATGGATTTTGAGGGGATTTTTGTTTCTTAGTGCCAATTTGGTAGGCTGATTTTCCCTGGATTTTTCCTCATGCTATCCCATCGATCCTTGGTATTTTGGCAGATTGTAGATGGTTTTTGTACAGATTCCTGGAGATTTTGGGCCATTTTGCATTTTGGGGGATTTTGGGCCATTTAAAGTCTCATTTCCTTTGGAAGTTTGCCCAGTTATTTTTCCAGTTTTTTCCTCAGAAATTCCAGGTCACTCCCTGGGTTTTGGGCTAGGTATTAGGAGTTTTTCTGGCCATTCTTTGTGCAATTTCTGGGGATTTTTGTCTTTCTTAGTGGGGTATTTTTAGGCGATTTCCTGGGTTGCTAAGGTTCGCTTTTCCTGGATTTTTCCTGATGTTTTCCCCAATAATGCTTGGAATTTTGACCTGTTTGGGCTGTTTCAGTGTCGATTTTAGGACTATTTCTGGCCATTTTCATATGGATTTTGAGGGGATTTTTGTTTCTTAGTGCCAATTTGTTAGGCTGATTTTCCCTGGATTTTTCCTGATGTTTTCCCCCAATAATGCTTGGAATTTTGAGCGGTTTGGGCTGTTTCAGTGTCGATTTTAGGACTATTTCTGGCCATTTTCATAAGGATTTTGAGGGATTTTTTGTTTCTTAGTGCCAATTTGGTAGGCTGATTTTCCCCTGGATTTTTCCTGATGTTTTCCCATCAATCCTTGCTGTTTTGGCAGATTGTAGATGGTTTTTGTACAGATTCCTGGAGATTTTGGGCCATTTTTGCATTTTTGGGGGATTTTGGGCCATTTAAAGTCTCATTTCCTTTGGAAGTTTGCCCAGTTATTTTTCCACTTTTTTCCTCAGCAATTCCAGGTCACTCCCTGGGGTTTTGGGGCCAGGTATTAGGAGTTTTTCTGGCCATTCTTTGTGCAATTTCTGGGGATTTTTGTCTTTCTTAGTGGGTACTTTTAGGCGATTTCCTGGGTTGCTAAGGTTCGCTTTTCCTGGATTTTTCCTGATGTTTTCCCAATAATGCTTGGAATTTTGACCTGTTTGGGCTGTTTCAGTGTCGATTTTAGGACTATTTCTGGCCATTTTCATATGGATTTTGAGGGGATTTTTTGTTTCTTAGTGCCAATTTGGTAGGCTGATTTTCCCTGGATTTTTTCCTGATGTTTTCCCCAATAATGCTTGGAATTTTGACCGGTTTGGGCTGTTTCAGTGTCAATTTTAGGACTATTTCTGGCCATTTTCATATGGATTTTGAGGAGATTTTTTGTTTCTTAGTGCCAATTTGGTAGGCTGATTTTTCCTGGGTTTTTCCTCATGCTATCCCATCAATCCTTGATATTTTGGCAGATTGTAGATGGTTTTTGTACAGATTCCTGAAAATTTTGGGCCATTGATTTTTGGGGGATTTTGGGCCATTTAAAGTCTCATTTCCTTTGAAGTTTGCCCAGATATTTTTCCAGTTCTTTCCTCAGAAATTCCAGGTCACTCCCTGGGTTTTGGGGCCATGTATTAGGAGTTTTTCTGGCCATTCTTTGTGCAATTTCTGGGGATTTTGTCTTTCTTAGTGGGTATTTTTAGGCGATTTCCTGGGGTTGCTAAGGTTCAATTTATGCTGGATTTTTCCTGATGTTTTCCCCAATAATGCTTGGAATTTTGACCGGTTTGGACTGTTTCAGTGTCGATTTTAGGACTATTTCTGGCCATTTTTCATATGGATTTTGAGGGGATTTTTTGTTTCTTAGTGCCAATTTGGTAGGCTGATTTTCCCTGGATTTTTCCTCATGCTATCCCATCGATCCTTGATATTTTGGCAGATTGTAGATGGTTTTTGTACAGATTCCTGGAGATTTTGGGCCATTTTTTGCATTTTTGGGGGATTTTGGGGCCATTTAAAGTCTCATTTCCTTTGGAAGTTTGCCCAGTTATTTTTCCAGTTTTTTCCTCAGAAATTCCAGGTCACTCCCTGGGGTTTTGGGGCCAGGTATTAGGAGTTTTTCTGGCCATTCTTTGTGCAATTTCTGGGGATTTTTGTCTTTCTTAGTGGGTGTTTTTAGGCAATTTCCTGGGTTGCTAAGGTTCAATTTACGCTGGATTTTTTCCTGATGTTTTCCCCAATAATGCTTGGAATTTGACCGGTTTGGGCTGTTTCAGTGTCGATTTTAGGACTATTTCTGGCCATTTTTGTGCAATTTCTGGGGGATTTTTGTCTTCTTAGTGGGTATTTTTAGGCAATTTCCTGGGTTGCTAAGGTTCGATTTATCCTGGATTTTTTCCTGATGTTTTCCCCAATAATGCTTGGAATTTTGACCTGTTTGGACTGTTTCAGTGTCGATTTTAGGACTATTTCTGGCCATTTTCATATGGATTTTGAGGGGATTTTTTGTTTCTTAGTGCCAATTTGGTAGGCTGATTTTCCCTGGATTTTTCCTCATGCTATCCCATCGATCCTTGGTATTTTGGCAGATTGTAGATGGTTTTTGTACAGATTCCTGGAGATTTTGGGCCATTTTTTGCATTTTTTGGGGGTTTTGGGCCATTTAAAGTCTCATTTCCTTTGGAAGTTTGCCCAGTTATTTTTCCACTTTTTTCCCTTAGAAAGTCCAGGTCACTCCCTGGGTTTTGGGGCAGATATTCGGAGTTTTTCTGGCCATTTTTGGTGCAATTTCTGGAGGATTTCTGTGTTTTTAGTAGGAATTTTTAGGCATTTTCCTGGGTTGCTAAGGTTCAATTTATGCTGGATTTTTTCCTGATGTTTTCCCCAATAATGCTTGGAATTTTGACCGGTTTGGGCTGTTTCAGTGTCGATTTTAGGACTATTTCTGGCCATTTTCATATGGATTTTGAGGGGATTTTTGTTTCTTAGTGCCAATTTGGTAGGCTGATTTTCCCTGGATTTTTCCTCATGCTATCCCATCCATCCTTGCGTATTTTGGCAGATTGTAGATGGTTTTTGTACAGATTCCTGGAGATTTTGGGCCATTTTTTGGGGGATTTTGGGCCATTTAAAGTCTCATTTCCTTTGGAAGTTTGCCCAGATATTTTTCCAGTTCTTTCCTCAGAAATTCCAGGTCACTCCCTGGGGTTTTGGGGCTATGTGTTAGGAGTTTTTCTGGCCATTCTTTGTGCAATTTCTGGGGATTTTTGTCTTTCTTAGTGGGTATTTTTAGGCGATTTTCCTGGGTTGCTAAGGTTCGCTTTTCCTGGATTTTTCCTGATGTTTTCCCCAATAATGCTTGGAATTTTGACCTGTTTGGACTGTTTCAGTGTCGATTTTAGGACTATTTCTGGCCATTTTCATATGGATTTTGAGGGGATTTTTTGTTTCTTAGTGCCAATTTGGTAGGCTGATTTTCCCTGGGTTTTTCCTCATGCTATCCCATCGATCCTTGATATTTTTGGCAGATTGTAGATGGTTTTTGTACAGATTCCTGGAGATTTTGGTCCATTTTTTGCATTTTTGGGGGATTTTGGGCCATTTAAAGTCTCATTTCCTTTTGGAAGTTTGCCCAGTTATTTTTCCAGTTTTTTCCTCAGAAATTCCTGGTCACTCCCTGGGTTTTGGGCCAGGTATTTGGAATTTTTCTGGCCATTCTTTGTGCAATTTTCTGGGGATTTTTGTCTTTCTTAGTGGGTGTTTTTAGGCAATTTCCTGGGTTGCTAAGGTTCAATTTATGCTGGATTTTTCCTGATGTTTTCCCCAATACTGCTTGGAATTTTGACCAGTTTGGGCTGTTTCAGTGTCGATTTTAGGACTATTTCTGGCCATTTTCATATGGATTTTGAGGGGATTTTTTGTTTCTTAGTGCCAATTTGTTAGGCTGATTTTCCCTGGATTTTTCCTGATGTTTTCCCATCAATCCTTGATATTTTGGCAGATTGTAGATGGTTTTTGTACAGATTCCAGGAGATTTTGGGCCATTTTTTGCATTTTTTCTGGGGGGGTTTGGGCCATTTAAAGTCTCATTTCCTTTGGAAGTTTGCCCAGTTATTTTTCCACTTTTTTCCTCAGAAATTCCAGGTCACTCCCTGGGTTTTGGGCCAGATATTAGGAGTTTTTCCGGCCATTTTCGGTGCAATTTCTGGAGGATTTCTGTGTTTTTTAGTAGGAATTTTTAGGCATTTTCCTGGGTTGCTAAGGTTCAATTTATGCTGGATTTTTTCCTGATGTTTTCCCCAATAATGCTTGGAATTTTGACCGGTTTGGGCTGTTTCAGTGTCGATTTTAGGACTATTTCTGGCCATTTTCATATGGATTTTGAGGGGATTTTTTGTTTCTTAGTGCCAATTTGTTAGGCTGATTTTCCCTGGATTTTTCCTCATGCTATCCCATCGATCCTTGGTATTTTGGCAGATTGTAGATGGTTTTTGTACAGATTCCTGGAGATTTTGGGCCATTTTTTCACCTTTTTGGGGAGGTTTTGGGCCATTTAAAGTCTCATTTCCTTTGGAAGTTTGCCCAGTTATTTTTCCAGTTTTTTCCTTAGGAAGTCCAGGTCACTCCCTGGGTTTTGGGGCAGATATTAGGAGTTTTTCTGGCCATTTTTTGTGCAATTTCTGGAGGATTTCTGTGTTTCTTAGTGGGAATTTTTAGGCATTTTCCTGGGTTGCTAAGGTTCAATTTATGCTGGATTTTTTCCTGATGTTTTCCCCAATAATGCTTGGAATTTTGACCGGTTTGGGCTGTTTCAGTGTCGATTTTAGGACTATTTCTGGCCATTTTCATATGGATTTTGAGGGGATTTTTTGTTTCTTAGTGCCAATTTGTTAGGCTGATTTTCCCTGGATTTTTCCTCATGCTATCCCATCGATCCTTGATATTTTGGCAGATTGTAGATGGTTTTTGTACAGATTCCTGGAGATTTTGGGCCATTTTTTGCATTTTTGGGGGGTTTTGGGCCATTTAAAGTCTCATTTCCTTTGGAAGTTTGCCCAGATATTTTTCCAGTTTTTTCCTCAGAAATTCCAGGTCACTCCCTTGGTTTTGGGCCAGTTATTAGGAGTTTTTCTGGTCATTCTTTGTGCAATTTCTGGGGGATTTTTGTCTTTCTTAGTGGGTGTTTTTAGGCAATTTCCTGGGTTGCTAAGGTTCAATTTATGCTGGATTTTTTCCTGATGTTTTCCCCAATAATGCTTGGAATTTTGACCGGTTTGGGCTGTTTCAGTGTCGATTTTAGGACTATTTCTGGCCATTTTCATATGGATTTTGAGGGGATTTTTTGTTTCTTACTGCCAATTTGTTAGGCTGATTTTCCCTGATGTTTTCCCATCGATCCTTGGTATTTTGGCAGATTGGAGATAGTTTTTGTACAGATTCCTGGAGATTTTGGGCCATTTTTTCACCTTTTTGGGGAGGTTTTGGGCCATTTTAAGTCTCATTTCCTTTGGAAGTTTGCCCAGTTATTTTTCCAGTTTTTTCCTTAGGAAGTCCAGGTCACTCCCTGGGTTTTGGGCCAGATATTAGGAGTTTTTCTGGCCATTTTTTGTGCAATTTCTGGAGGATTTCTGTGTTTTTTAGTAGGAATTTTTACTCAATTTCCTGGGTTGCTAAGGTTCAATTTATGCTGGATTTTTTCCTGATGTTTTCCCCAATAATGCTTGGAATTTTGACCGGTTTGGACTGTTTCAGTGTCGATTTTAGGACTATTTCTGGCCATTTTCATATGGATTTTGAGGGGATTTTTTGTTTCTAGGTGCCAATTTGGTAGGCTGATTTTCCCTGGATTTTTCCTCATGCTATCCCATCCATCCTTGGTAATTTGGCAGATTGTAGATGGTTTTTGTACAGATTCCTGGAGATTTTGGGCCATTTTTGCATTTTTGGGGATTTTGGGCCATTTAAAGTCTCATTTCCTTTGGAAGTTTGCCCAGTTATTTTTCCAGTTTTTTCCTCAGAAATTCCAGGTCACTCCCTGGGTTTTGGGCCAGTTATTAGGAGTTTTTCTGGCCATTCTTTGTGCAATTTCTGGGGGATTTTTGTCTTTCTTAGTGGGTGTTTTTAGGCAATTTCCTGGGTTGCTAAGGTTCAATTTATGCTGGATTTTTTCCTGATGTTTTCCCCAATAATGCTTGGAATTTTGACCGGTTTGGGCTGTTTCAGTGTCGATTTTAGGACTATTTCTGGCCATTTTCATATGGATTTTGAGGGGATTTTTTTGTTTCTTAGTGCCAATTTGGTAGGCTGATTTTCCCTGGATTTTTCCTCATGCTATCCCATCGATCCTTGGTATTTTGGCAGATTGTAGATGGTTTTTGTACAGATTCCTGGAGATTTTGGGCCATTTTTTGCATTTTTGGGGGGTTTTGGGCCATTTAAAGTCTCATTTCCTTTGGAAGTTTGCCCAGTTATTTTTCCAGTTTTTTCCTCAGAAATTCCAGGTCACTCCCTGGGTTTTGGGCCAGGTATTAGGAGTTTTTCTGGCCATTCTTTGTGCAATTTCTGGGGGATTTTTGTCTTTCTTAGTGGGTGTTTTTAGGCAATTTCCTGGGTTGCTAAGGTTCAATTTATGCTGGATTTTTCCTGATGTTTTCCCCAATAATGCTTGGAATTTTGACCGGTTTGGGCTGTTTCAGTGTCGATTTTAGGACTATTTCTGGCCATTTTCATATGGATTTTGAGGGGATTTTTTGTTTCTTAGTGCCAATTTGTTAGGCTGATTTTCCCTGGATTTTTCCTGATGCTATCCCATCAATCCTTGATATTTTGGCAGATTGTAGATGGTTTTTGTACAGATTCCTGGAGATTTTGGGCCATTTTTTGCATTTTTGGGGATTTTGGGCCATTTAAAGTCTCATTTCCTTTGGAAGTTTGCCCAGTTATTTTTCCAGTTTTTTCCTCAGAAATTCCAGGTCACTCCCTGGGTTTTGGGCCAGTTATTAGGAGTTTTTCTGGCCATTCTTTGTGCAATTTCTGGGGGATTTTTGTCTTTCTTAGTGGGTGTTTTTAGGCAATTTCCTGGGTTGCTAAGGTTCAATTTATGCTGGATTTTTTCCTGATGTTTTCCCCAATAATGCTTGGAATTTTGACCGGTTTGGACTGTTTCAGTGTCGATTTTAGGACTATTTCTGGCCATTTTCATATGGATTTTGAGGGGATTTTTTGTTTCTTAGTGCCAGTTTGTTAGGCTGATTTTCCCTGGATTTTTTCCTGATGTTTTCCCCAATAATGCTTGGAATTTTGACCTGTTTGGACTGTTTCAGTGTCGATTTTAGGACTATTTCTGGCCATTTTCATATGGATTTTGAGGGGATTTTTTGTTTCTTAGTGCCAATTTGGTAGGCTGATTTTCCCTGGATTTTTCCTCATGCTATCCCATCCATCCTTCGTAATTTGGCAGATTGTAGATGGTTTTTGTACAGATTCCTGGAGATTTTGGGCCATTTTTTGCATTTTTGGGGGTTTTGGGCCATTTAAAGTCTCATTTCCTTTGGAAGTTTGCCCAGTTATTTTTCCAGTTTTTTCCTCAGAAATTCCAGGTCACTCCCTGGGTTTTGGGCCAGGTATTAGGAGTTTTTCTGGCCATTCTTTGTGCAATTTCTGGGGATTTTTGTCTTTCTTAGTGGGTGTTTTTAGGCAATTTCCTGGGTTGCTAAGGTTCAATTTATGCTGGATTTTTTCCTGATGTTTTCCCCAATAATGCTTGGAATTTTGACCGGTTTGGACTGTTTCAGTGTCGATTTTAGGACTATTTCTGGCCATTTTCATATGGATTTTGAGGGGATTTTTGTTTCTTAGTGCCAATTTGTTAGGCTGATTTTCCCTGGATTTTTTCCTGATGTTTTCCCCAATAATGCTTGGAATTTTGACCTGTTTGGACTGTTTCAGTGTCGATTTTAGGACTATTTCTGGCCATTTTCATATGGATTTTGAGGGGATTTTTTGTTTCTAGGTGCCAATTTGGTAGGCTGATTTTCCCTGGATTTTTCCTCATGCTATCCCATCGATCCTTGGTATTTTGGCAGATTGTAGATGGTTTTTGTACAGATTCCTGGAGATTTTGGGCCATTTTTTGCATTTTTGGGGGTTTTGGGCCATTTAAAGTCTCATTTCCTTTGGAAGTTTGCCCAGTTATTTTTCCAGTTTTTTCCTCAGAAAGTCCAGGTCACTCCCTGGGTTTTGGGGCAGATATTCGGAGTTTTTCTGGCCATTTTTGGTGCAATTTCTGGAGGATTTCTGTGTTTTTTAGTAGGAATTTTTAGGCATTTTCCTGGGTTGCTAAGGTTCAATTTATGCTGGATTTTTCCTGATGTTTTCCCCAATAATGCTTGGAATTTTGACCGGTTTGGGCTGTTTCAGTGTCGATTTTAGGACTATTTCTGGCCATTTTCATATGGATTTTGAGGGGATTTTTTTGTTTCTTAGTGCCAATTTGGTAGGCTGATTTTCCCTGGATTTTTCCTCATGCTATCCCATCGATCCTTGATATTTTGGCAGATTGTAGATGGTTTTTGTACAGATTCCTGGAGATTTTGGGCCATTTTTTGGGGGGATTTTGGGCCATTTAAAGTCTCATTTCCTTTGGAAGTTTGCCCAGATATTTTTCCAGTTCTTTCCTCAGAAATTCCAGGTCACTCCCTGGGTTTTGGGCTATGTATTAGGAGTTTTTCTGGCCATTCTTTGTGCAATTTCTGGGGGATTTTTGTCTTTCTTAGTGGGTATTTTTAGGCGATTTCCTGGGTTGCTAAGGTTCGCTTTTCCTGGATTTTTCCTGATGTTTTCCCCAATAATGCTTGGAATTTTGACCTGTTTGGACTGTTTCAGTGTCGATTTTAGGACTATTTCTGGCCATTTTCATATGGATTTTGAGGGGATTTTTTGTTTCTTAGTGCCAATTTGGTAGGCTGATTTTCCCTGGGTTTTTCCTCATGCTATCCCATCGATCCTTGATATTTTGGCAGATTGTAGATGGTTTTTGTACAGATTCCTGGAGATTTTGGTCCATTTTTTGCATTTTTTGGGGGGGATTTTGGGCCATTTAAAGTCTCATTTCCTTTGGAAGTTTGCCCAGTTATTTTTCCAGTTTTTTCCTCAGAAATTCCTGGTCACTCCCTGGGTTTTGGGCCAGGTATTATGGAATTTTTCTGGCCATTCTTTGTGCAATTTCTGGGGGATTTTTGTCTTTCTTAGTGGGTGTTTTTAGGCAATTTCCTGGGTTGCTAAGGTTCAATTTATGCTGGATTTTTCCTGATGTTTTCCCCAATACTGCTTGGAATTTTGACCAGTTTGGGCTGTTTCAGTGTCGATTTTAGGACTATTTCTGGCCATTTTCATATGGATTTTGAGGGGATTTTTTGTTTCTTAGTGCCAATTTGTTAGGCCGATTTTCACTGGATTTTTCCTGAAGTTTTCCCATCAATCCTTGCTGTTTTGGCTGATTGTAGATGGTTTTTGTACAGATTCCTGGAGATTTTGGGCCATTTTTTGCATTTTTGGGGGTTTTGGGCCATTTAAAGTCTCATTTCCTTTGGAAGTTTGCCCAGTTATTTTTCCAGTTTTTTCCTCAGAAATTCCAGGTCACTCCCTGGGTTTTGGGCCAGTTATTAGGAGTTTTTCTGGCCATTCTTTGTGCAATTTCTGGGGGATTTTTGTCTTTCTTAGTGGGTATTTTTAGGCAATTTCCTGGGTTGCTAAGGTTCAATTTATGCTGGATTTTTTCCTGATGTTTTCCCCAATAATGCTTGGAATTTTGACCGGTTTGGGCTGTTTCAGTGTCGATTTTAGGACTATTTCTGGCCATTTTCATATGGATTTTGAGGGGATTTTTTGTTTCTTAGTGCCAATTTGGTAGGCTGATTTTCCCTGGATTTTTTCCTGATGTTTTCCCCAATAATGCTTGGAATTTTGACCTGTTTGGACTGTTTCAGTGTCGATTTTAGGACTATTTCTGGCCATTTTCATATGGATTTTGAGGGGATTTTTTTGTTTCTTAGTGCCAATTTGGTAGGCTGATTTTCCCTGGATTTTTCCTCATGCTATCCCATCCATCCTTCGTAATTTGGCAGATTGTAGATGGTTTTTGTACAGATTCCTGGAGATTTTGGGCCATTTTTGCATTTTGGGGGATTTTGGGCCATTTAAAGTCTCATTTCCTTTGGAAGTTTGCCCAGTTATTTTTCCAGTTCTTTCCTCAGAAATTCCAGGTCACTCCCTGGGTTTTGGGCCAGTGTATTAGGAGTTTTTCTGGCCATTCTTTGTGCAATTTCTGGGGATTTTTGTCTTTCTTAGTGGGTATTTTTAGGCGATTTCCTGGGTTGCTAAGGTTCACTTTATGCTGGATTTTTTCCTGATGTTTTCCCCAATAATGCTTGGAATTTTGACCGGTTTGGGCTGTTTCAGTGTCGATTTTAGGACTATTTCTGGCCATTTTCATATGGATTTTGAGGGATTTTTTGTTTCTTAGTGCCAATTTGGTAGGCTGATTTTCCCTGGATTTTTCCTCATGCTATCCCATCGATCCTTGGTATTTTGGCAGATTGTAGATGGTTTTTGTACAGATTCCTGAGATTTTGGGCCATTTTTTGCATTTTTGGGGATTTTGGGCCATTTAAAGTCTCATTTCCTTTGGAAGTTTGCCCAGTTATTTTTCCAGTTTTTTCCTCAGAAATTCCAGGTCACTCCCTGGGTTTTGGGCCAGATATTTGGAGTTTTTCTGGCCATTCTTTGTGCAATTTCTGGGGGATTTTTGTCTTTCTTAGTGGGTATTTTTAGGCAATTTCCTGGGTTGCTAAGGTTCAATTTATGCTGGATTTTTTCCTGATGTTTTCCCCAATAATGCTTGGAATTTTGACCGGTTTGGGCTGTTTCAGTGTCGATTTTAGGACTATTTCTGGCCATTTTCATATGGATTTTGAGGGGATTTTTTGTTTCTTAGTGCCAATTTGTTAGGCTGATTTTCCCTGGATTTTTCCTGATGTTTTCCCATCAATCCTTGCTATTTTGGCAGATTGTAGATGGTTTTTGTACAGATTCCTGGAGATTTTGGGCCATTTTTGCATTTTGGGGATTTTGGGCCATTTAAAGTCTCATTTCCTTTGGAAGTTTGCCCAGTTATTTTTCCAGTTTTTTCCTCAGAAATTCCAGGTCACTCCCTGGGTTTTGGGCCAGTGTATTAGGAGTTTTTCTGGCCATTCTTTGTGCAATTTCTGGGGATTTTTGTCTTTCTTAGTGGGTATTTTTAGGCAATTTCCTGGGTTGCTAAGGTTCACTTTATGCTGGATTTTTCCTGATGTTTTCCCCAATAATGCTTGGAATTTTGACCTGTTTGGACTGTTTCAGTGTCGATTTTAGGACTATTTCTGGCCATTTTCATATGGATTTTGAGGGGATTTTTTGTTTCTTAGTGCCAATTTGTTAGGCTGATTTTCCCTGGATTTTTTCCTGATGTTTTCCCCAATAATGCTTGGAATTTTGACCTGTTTGGACTGTTTCAGTGTCGATTTTAGGACTATTTCTGGCCATTTTCATATGGATTTTGAGGGGATTTTTTGTTTCTAGGTGCCAATTTGGTAGGCTGATTTTCCCTGGATTTTTCCTCATGCTATCCCATCCATCCTTCGTATTTTGGCAGATTGTAGATGGTTTTTGTACAGATTCCTGGAGATTTTGGGCCATTTTTGCATTTTTGGGGGATTTTGGGCCATTTAAAGTCTCATTTCCTTTGGAAGTTTGCCCAGTTATTTTTCCAGTTTTTTCCTCAGAAATTCCAGGTCACTCCCTGGGTTTTGGGCCAGGTATTAGGAGTTTTTCTGGCCATTCTTTGTGCAATTTCTGGGGGATTTTTGTCTTTCTTAGTGGGTGTTTTTAGGCAATTTCCTGGGTTGCTAAGGTTCAATTTATGCTGGATTTTTTCCTGATGTTTTCCCCAATAATGCTTGGAATTTTGACCGGTTTGGACTGTTTCAGTGTCGATTTTAGGACTATTTCTGGCCATTTTCATATGGATTTTGAGGGGATTTTTTGTTTCTTAGTGCCAGTTTGTTAGGCTGATTTTCCCTGGATTTTTTCCTGATGTTTTCCCCCAATAATGCTTGGAATTTTGACCGGTTTGGGCTGTTTCAGTGTCGATTTTAGGACTATTTCTGGCCATTTTCATATGGATTTTGAGGGATTTTTTGTTTCTTAGTGCCAATTTGGTAGGCTGATTTTCCCTGGGTTTTTCCTCATGCTATCCCATCGATCCTTCGTAATTTGGCAGATTGTAGATGGTTTTTGTACAGATTCCTGGAGATTTTGGGCCATTTTTGCACTTTTGGGGGTTTTGGGCCATTTAAAGTCTCATTTCCTTTGGAAGTTTGCCCAGTTATTTTTCCACTTTTTTCCTTAGAAAGTCCAGGTCACTCCCTGGGTTTTGGGGCAGATATTCGGAGTTTTTCTGGCCATTTTTGGTGCAATTTCTGGAGGATTTCTGTGTTTTTTAGTAGGAATTTTTAGGCATTTTCCTGGGTTGCTAAGGTTCAATTTATGCTGGATTTTTTCCTGATGTTTTCCCCAATAATGCTTGGAATTTTGACCGGTTTGGGCTGTTTCAGTGTCGATTTTAGGACTATTTCTGGCCATTTTCATATGGATTTTGAGGGGATTTTTTGTTTCTTAGTGCCAATTTGTTAGGCTAATTTTCCCTGGATTTTTCTGGATGCTATCCCATCGATCCTTGGTATTTTGGCAGATTGTAGATGGTTTTTGTACAGATTCCTGGAGATTTTGGGCCATTTTTGGGGGGGGATTTTGGGCCATTTAAAGTCTCATTTCCTTTGGAAGTTTGCCCAGATATTTTTCCAGTTCTTTCCTCAGAAATTCCAGGTCACTCCCTGGGTTTTGGGCTATGTATTAGGAGTTTTTCTGGCCATTCTTTGTGCAATTTCTGGGGGATTTTTGTCTTTCTTAGTGGGTATTTTTAGGCGATTTCCTGGGTTGCTAAGGTTCGCTTTTCCTGGATTTTTCCTGATGTTTTCCCCAATAATGCTTGGAATTTTGACCGGTTTGGGCTGTTTCAGTGTCGATTTTAGGACTATTTCTGGCCATTTTCATATGGATTTTGAGGGGATTTTTTGTTTCTTAGTGCCAATTTGGTAGGCTGATTTTCCCTGGATTTTTCCTCATGCTATCCCATCGATCCTTGGTATTTTGGCAGATTGTAGATGGTTTTTGTACAGATTCCTGGAGATTTTGGTCCATTTTTTGCATTTTTTGGGGGGGATTTTGGGCCATTTAAAGTCTCATTTCCTTTGGAAGTTTGCCCAGTTATTTTTCCAGTTTTTTCCTCAGAAATTCCAGGTCACTCCCTGGGTTTTGGGCCAGGTATTTGGAATTTTTCTGGCCATTCTTTGTGCAATTTCTGGGGGATTTTTGTCTTTCTTAGTGGGTGTTTTTAGGCAATTTCCTGGGTTGCTAAGGTTCAATTTATGCTGGATTTTTCCTGATGTTTTCCCCAATAATGCTTGGAATTTTGACCGGTTTGGGCTGTTTCAGTGTCGATTTTAGGACTATTTCTGGCCATTTTCATATGGATTTTGAGGGGATTTTTTGTTTCTTAGTGCCAATTTGGTAGGCTGATTTTCCCTGGATTTTTCCTGATGTTTTCCCCAATAATGCTTGGAATTTTGACCTGTTTGGACTGTTTCAGTGTCGATTTTAGGACTATTTCTGGCCATTTTCATATGGATTTTGAGGGGATTTTTGTGTTTGTTAGTGCCAGATTTGTGCTAGGCTGATTTTTCCTGGATTTTTCCTGATGTTTTCCCCAATAATGCTTGGAATTTTGACCTGTTTGGGCTGTTTCAGTGTCGATTTTAGGACTATTTCTGGCCATTTTCATATGGATTTTGAGGGGATTTTTGTTTCTTAGGTGCCAATTTGGTAGGCTGATTTTCCCTGGATTTTTCCTCATGCTATCCCATCCATCCTTCGTATTTTGGCAGATTGTAGATGGTTTTTGTACAGATTCCTGGAGATTTTGGGCCATTTTTTGCATTTTTTGGGGGGATTTTGGGCCATTTAAAGTCTCATTTCCTTTGGAAGTTTGCCCAGTTATTTTTCCAGTTTTTTCCCTTAGAAAGTCCAGGTCACTCCCTGGGTTTTGGGCCAGGTATTAGGAGTTTTTCTGGCCATTCTTTGTGCAATTTCTGGGGATTTTTGTCTTTCTTAGTGGGTGTTTTTAGGCAATTTCCTGGGTTGCTAAGGTTCAATTTATGCTGGATTTTTCCTGATGTTTTCCCCAATAATGCTTGGAATTTTGACCGGTTTGGACTGTTTCAGTGTCGATTTTAGGACTATTTCTGGCCATTTTCATATGGATTTTGAGGGGATTTTTTGTTTCTAGTGCCAGTTTGTTAGGCTGATTTTCCTGGATTTTTTCCTGATGTTTTCCCCAATAATGCTTGGAATTTTGACCTGTTTGGACTGTTTCAGTGTCGATTTTAGGACTATTTCTGGCCATTTTCATATGGATTTTGAGGGGATTTTTTGTTTCTAGGTGCCAATTTGTTAGGCTGATTTTCCCTGGATTTTTCCTCATGCTATCCCATCGATCCTTGGTATTTTGGCAGATTGTAGATGGTTTTTGTACAGATTCCTGAGATTTTGGGCCATTTTTTGCACCTTTTGGGGTTTTGGGCCATTTAAAGTCTCATTTCCTTGGAAGTTTGCCCAGTTATTTTTCCACTTTTTTCCTTAGAAAGTCCAGGTCACTCCCTGGGTTTTGGGGCAGATATTCGGAGTTTTTCTGGCCATTTTTGGTGCAATTTCTGGAGGATTTCTGTGTTTTTTAGTAGGAATTTTTAGGCATTTTCCTGGGTTGCTAAGGTTCAATTTATGCTGGATTTTTTCCTGATGTTTTCCCCAATAATGCTTGGAATTTTGACCGGTTTGGGCTGTTTCAGTGTCGATTTTAGGACTATTTCTGGCCATTTTCATATGGATTTTGAGGGGATTTTTTGTTTCTTAGTGCCAATTTGTTAGGCTGATTTTCCCTGGATTTTTCCTCATGCTATCCCATCAATCCTTGGTATTTTGGCAGATTGTAGATGGTTTTTGTACAGATTCCTGGAGATTTTGGGCCATTTTTTGCATTTTGGGGATTTTGGGCCATTTAAAGTCTCATTTCCTTTGGAAGTTTGCCCAGATATTTTTCCAGTTCTTTCCTCAGAAATTCCAGGTCACTCCCTGGGTTTTGGGCTATGTATTAGGAGTTTTTCTGGCCATTCTTTGTGCAATTTCTGGGGGATTTTTGTCTTTCTTAGTGGGTATTTTTAGGCGATTTCCTGGGTTGCTAAGGTTCGCTTTTCCTGGATTTTTCCTGATGTTTTCCCCAATAATGCTTGGAATTTTGACCGGTTTGGGCTGTTTCAGTGTCGATTTTAGGACTATTTCTGGCCATTTTCATATGGATTTTGAGGGGATTTTTTGTTTCTTAGTGCCAGTTTGTTAGGCTGATTTTCCCTGGATTTTTTCCTGATGTTTTCCCCAATAATGCTTGGAATTTTGACCTGTTTGGACTGTTTCAGTGTCGATGTTAGGACTATTTCTGGCCATTTTCATATGGATTTTGAGGGGATTTTTTGTTTCTAGGTGCCAATTTGGTAGGCTGATTTTCCCTGGATTTTTCCTCATGCTATCCCATCCATCCTTCGTAATTTGGCAGATTGTAGATGGTTTTTGTACAGATTCCTGGAGATTTTGGGCCATTTTTGCATTTTTGGGGGATTTTGGGCCATTTAAAGTCTCATTTCCTTGGAAGTTTGCCCAGTTATTTTTCCAGTTTTTTCCTCAGAAATTCCAGGTCACTCCCTGGGTTTTGGGCCAGTTATTAGGAGTTTTTCTGGCCATTCTTTGTGCAATTTCTGGGGATTTTTGTCTTTCTTAGTGGGTATTTTTAGGCGATTTCCTGGGCTGCTAAGGTTCAATTTATCCTGGATTTTTTCCTGATGTTTTCCCCAATAATGCTTGGAATTTTGACCTGTTTGGACTGTTTCAGTGTCGATTTTAGGACTATTTCTGGCCATTTTCATATGGATTTTGAGGGGATTTTTTGTTTCTTAGTGCCAATTTGGTAGGCTGATTTTCCCTGGATTTTTTCCTGATGTTTTCCCCAATAATGCTTGGAATTTTGACCTGTTTGGACTGTTTCAGTGTCGATTTTAGGACTATTTCTGGCCATTTTCATATGGATTTTGAGGGGATTTTTTGTTTCTAGGTGCCAATTTGGTAGGCTGATTTTCCCTGGATTTTTCCTCATGCTATCCCATCCATCCTTCGATAATTTGGCAGATTGTAGATGGTTTTTGTACAGATTCCTGGAGATTTTGGGCCATTTTTTGCATCATTTTGGGGGTTTTGGGCCATTTAAAGTCTCATTTCCTTTGAAGTTTGCCCAGTTATTTTTCCACTTTTTTCCTTAGAAAGTCCAGGTCACTCCCTGGGTTTTGGGGCAGATATTCGGAGTTTTTCTGGCCATTCTTTGTGCAATTTCTGG
>JAKWBO010001196.1:0-17399 GCA_034336685.1 Luscinia luscinia
GGGGTCACTGGGGTGGTCACTGGGGGTCACTGGTGGTCACTGGGTGGTCATTGGGGGTCACTCGGTGGTCACTGGGTCGTCATTCGGGAGTCACTAGGTGGTCATGGGGGTCACTGGGGGTCACCGGAGGAGTCTTGGGGGGTCACTGGTGGTCATGGGGGTCACTGGGGGTCACTGGGTGGTCATTGGGGGTCACTTGGGGATCACTGGAGGAGTCTTGGGGGTCACTGGGGTCACTGGGGCGGTCACTGGGGGATCACTGGAGGAGTCTTGGGGGTCACTGGGTGGTCATTGGGGGTCACTCGGTGGTCACTGGGTGGTCATTGGGGGTCACTGGGGGTCACTGGATGGTCACTGGGGGATCACTGGGTGGTCATTCGGGAGTCACTAGGTGGTCATTGGGGGTCACTGGGGGATCACTGGGGAGTCTTGGGGGTCACTGGGTGGTCACTGGGGGTCACTCGGTGGTCACTGGGTGGTCATTCGGGAGTCACTGGGTGGTCATTGGGGGTCATTCGGGAGTAACTAGGTGGTCATTGGGGGTCACTGGGTGGTCACTGGGTGGTCATTCGGGAGTCACTAGGTGGTCATTGGGGGTCACTGGGGGATCACTGGAGGAGTCTTGGGGGTCCCTGGGGTCACGCCCGTGTCCCGTGTCCCCAGGCCGGTCGGTGCAGCTCTGCGCGCCCCCTGCCGGCGGGGGCTGTGCCTGCCCCGCCCCCTCGGCGAGGCCCCGCCCCGGCCCCGCCCCGCGCCGTGTCCCCGCGGCTGCAGTGACCAGGGCCGGTGCGAGCGCGGCCGCTGCCGCTGCTTCCCGGGCTTCAGCGGCCCCGACTGCGCCACCCCCGCCTGTGCTCCGGGCTGGGGCGGCGCCCGCTGCGACATCGGTGCGTCCCGATGCCCCCAGCGCTCCCCAGTACCTCCCATCTTCCCCACCTCAGGGTCCCGCTGCGGCACGCCCGCGTGTACCCCGGGATGGGAGAGGGCACTACGGAGACTTCGGGGCTCCCTGGTGCTCCCGGTGCCCCCAGTGACTTCCCAGTGACACCAGCTCAGCGCTCCCAATGCCCCCTCCTCCCTCCCATCCTGGGGGACCCTACTGTAACACCAGAGCGTGCCCAGTGCCCTTCAGAGTTCCTCCAGTGCTCCCATCCCAGTGCTCCCAGTACACCCCCACTTCTCTCCCCGTGCACGAGGGGTTCTCATGCCACCTCAGTGTGTCCCCAGGTGTCCCTATGTGCCACTCCCAGTGTCCTCCTGTGCCTCCCAGTGCCCCATACCTGAGTGCCCCCATCCCATTGTGTCCCCATTGTGTCCCCAGCATGTCCTAGGGTGTTCCCAGTGTGTCCCCACCCCCTAGATGCCCCATCCCGGGGTGTCCCTGTGGTGTCCCCAGGGTGTCCCCCATCCCATGGGTGTCCCTGTGGTGTCCCCAGGGTGTCCCCCATCCCATGGGTGTCCCCTGATGTCCCCATGGTGTCCCTGCACTGTCCCCTCAGAGGTGCCCTGGGTGACACCACGGCTGGCCTCCCGCACCCCGACATCCCTGCGCATCACCTGGCCCCAGCCCCTCGTTCCTCCCGATGGCTACCGGGTGACACTTGTCCCCCTGGTGAGTGGGGACACAGGAGACATCGGGGTGGGGGCATGAGGATGGGACAGGGACACAGAGGGGAGCAGCAGACCCCAGTGCCACCCATGTGGCCACAAAAGGATGACCCCAATATGTCCCCAAATCATTCCCACGTGTCCCCATGGTGTCCTCAGTGGTGTCCCCTATGTGTCCCAAACATGTCCCCCATAAGCTCCCCTCAATGTGTCCCAAGCATGTGCCCAGTGCATCCCCCAGCACGTCTCCAGTGTGACCCCAGTACGTCCCATGGTGTCCCCAGCCTGTGTCCAGTGTGTCCCCAGTGTTCCCTACTGTGTCTCCACCATGCTCCCAGTGTGTTCCCAAGGTGTCCCCAATGTATCCCCCAACACGGCCCTGATGAGCTGTCACACTCTGTCCTCATTATGTCCCCAACATGTTTCCAATGTGTCCCTGAGTTCCCAACATGTTCCTAAGGTGTCCCCAGTGTGTCCCCCGGTGTCCCCATGGTTTTCCCCCCGCCATCCCTCGACACTGTCCCCATCCCCAGGATGACCCTGTGGCCATGACAACGCACGAACTGCCCAGCTCTGCTGTCGCCTTCTCAGTGACAGGGCTGTCCCCAGGCCGCCCCTTCGAGCTGCTGGTCCAAGCCCGGAGGGGGCCGCATCTGGGGGCACCCGGGGTCCTCATGGGCCTCGCGCACAGGTGGGACACTTGGGGACACCACTGGGGACACCTGGGAACACCTTGGGAACAGGGAGGGGTTGGGGCAACAGGGACAGGGTGGGAAATGGCATGGAGATGAGGATGGAGAGGGCCTGAGCTCCTGCACCTCTGCACAGGTGGGGACACCTGGGGACAAGGCAGGCGGCATTGAGATGGAGTTAGGGACACAGCAGGGACAGGAATGGGAGTGGGGATGGAAGGACAGGAGTGGGGACAGTGGGTGGCATACAGATGGCAGTGGGAATGGGGATGGCGCCAGGATGGGGACAGTGATGACATGGGGTCACCGTGGGGGCAGGAATAGCAAGGGACAAGAGTGGGGTTGGGGATGGCATGGGCATGGGGACAGGAATGAGAGGCAAAGGGACAGTGATAGCGAGTGTCACAGTTCAGGGACAGCCCAGATGCGTGGTCAGGAGTGGCACAGGGATGGTGACAGCATGGGGACAGCATGGCATTGAACAGAGATGGGATGGCACAAGGGCTGGGTTGGGGACAGCGATGACATGACCTAGGGGTGGGGACAAGGATGGAAGCAGAGATGCCAGGGGAACAGGGATAGGGCAGCATGGGCATGGATACAGGGGGTAACATGACATGGGGACATGGGTGGGACAGGGATGGGACGGGGATCGGGACAGGGATGTCCCCCAGGGACTCTCTGCCACGACTGGTGACATGGGTCCCCTTTGCTCCACAGCACTCATCCCGCCTGTGCTCCCACTATGAGGGTCCCCTGGTCGCCTCAGGGCTCCCTGGGGTCCCCAGCAGTGGCACCATCAGCCCGAGGGCCCCCAGAGTCCCCAGGATCCCCAGGACGGCTGGGGTCCCCAGGATCACCAGTGTCACCCATATCACCAGACTTGTCCTTGGGGTCACCAGCATCCCCAAGGTTCCAGCATCCCCAGTAGCTCGAGGGTCCCTGGGATCCCCAGCACCCTCAAGGTCATCAGTGTCACCAGAATCCCCAGAGTCACCAGCATCACCAGAATTCCCAGGGTCATCAGTGTCACCAGATTTGTCAGTGTCATCAGTGTCCCCACAGTCCCCAGGTGTTTCCAGGGTCCACTCCACCCCATGGTCCCCAGTGTTCCCACTGTCCCCAGGCATCCCCTCCTGCAGGACCTGGTGGCACGGCTGTCCACGTACAGTGGATCCCTGCTCCAGCGTCTCGAGAGCCACCTTAGGGCCACTCAACTACCCACTCCGTGGCAACCAGACAGTGCCAGGGTGGCCCGTGCCATCCTCGCCTACATCCTGCGCCGACACCCGGCCCTTGGGAGAGTGCAAGGATCCACAGGTGGGTGTGATGGCTGGGGGCTGAAGCAGGAGGGAGTGCGAGCATTGGGAAAAAGATGCCTCAGGGATGGGGGCACAAGGGGAGGGACATCCTGGAGAGTGGGACAGGGGCAATGGGAGAAAGGAACATCACAGTGAGGTGGTGGGGGATGGTGGGAGTGGGGAGGGGGACAGAACAGGGATGGGATAATCCAGGGAGGGTGAAATGGAAGGGATGGGGAAGGGGATTTAGGAGGATGGGGAGGATGGGTGGAAAGACATCCTGAGAAGGAGGAGATAACTGGAGGGAAAGGACATCCTGGGGAGGGGAATGAGAAAGATGGGGTGGCAGGGGTGTCCTGTAACACACTCTCTGGGGGTCAGGGGAGAGTGGAAACCAGGAGCCAGTGCCGGAATGGGGGACATGGATGGGGTGAAGCTGACAGAGCCATGGAGGGACGTGGGGAAAACAGGTACCAGTGTGGGGGTGATGGATGGGATAAGCTCAGGTGTTGGGCTTGATGATCCTTGTGGGCCCCATCCGGTTCAGAAGATTCTGTGATTGTGTGATACCTGAGATGGATGGATGGATGGATGGATGGATGGATGGATGGATGGATGGATGGATGGATGGATGGATGATGGATGGATGGATGGATGGATGCATGGATGGATGGGTGCATGGATGGATGGGTGCATGGTGACTGTGATGGGTAATGATGGATGGTGATGATAATGATGATGATCAGTGGTGAATGAATGATGAATATTGGGGCAATTTGTTGGATGTTTGGTCTATCAAATCAGTGGTTAGATAGTTGGATGATCCAAACGAGGGAGAAAAGAGAAATGTGCATGAAAAGAACTGTGCTTCAATGGATGAGTGGACAGAATCTGCAATGAATGATCAAGGAGGTGAAAGGGTGGATGGATGTCCAGATGGACACACCCATCACGATCCCTCTCCATCACAGCTGCAGAAGAGCCAGAGGAGCTGCCCTTGCCCTCAGAGGAGCAAAACATGAGAAACTTCAAACTGAGACCCCCATCTGATGCCCTCCCAGTGCAGGCAGTACTGGGGAGCTGAAGGTCTCAAGCATCAGCCCCCAGCTCCGTGGGGCTGCAGTGGAGTGTCCCCGAGGGCTCCTTTGACTCCTTCACGCTGCAGTACCGGGATGCCCAGGGCCAGCCCCAGGCCCTGCCCATCGATGGAGGGTCCCGCCGGTGACAGTGCCGGGCTTGTCCCCGTCCCACCGGTACCGCTTCCACCTCTATGGGCTGAGGGGCAGGAAGAAGATTGACCATGTCTCCACCGAGGGGGTGACAGGTGAGGGAGAAGATCAGAGGGATAAGGGTGCATAGAGGGAGGGAGAAAAGGAGGGATTAAGGGATAGGGGAATGGGTGGGTGAAGGAAGGAAAGATGGAGGGATGGATGGATGGATGGATGGATGGATGGATGGATGGATGGATGGATGGATGGATGGATGGATGGATGGATGGATGGATGGATGGATGGAGAAATGGATGGATGGATGGATGGATGGATGGAGAAATGGATGGAGAAATGGATGGATGGATGGATGGATGGATGGATGGATGGATGGATGGATGGATGGATGGATGGATCGATGATGGATGGACGGATGATGGATGGATGATGGATGGATGGATGATGGATGGATCATGGATGGATGATGGATGGATGGATGGATGGATGGATGGATGGATGGATGGATGGATGATGGATGGATGGATGGAGAAATGGATGGATGGATGGATGGATGGATGGATGGATGGATGGATGGATGGATGGATGGATGGAGAAATGGATGGATGGATGGATGGATGGATGGATGGACGGATGGGTGGATGGATGGATGGATGGATGGATGGTGATTGGAGGGTTGCATGAATATATGGGTTGATGTATGGTTAAGGTGAGACATGGATGCATTGATGGATGGATTGATGAATGGACAGATGAAGAGATAAGGAATGGGTGGATGACTTAAAATGAATGGTGGCTTCTGGGTGAGTTGGTTGGGTAGATTGAAGGGTGGGGGGGTGGTGGGGAATGCATGGATGGTGATGGATGATATATTGATGGAGGGGGGCCTCCTGGGTGGATTGCATGGATGAAGGCTGAATGGACAGGTGGCTGGACAGACACACACGTGGCGGAGCCCATGGCTGGTTTTGCTTTAAGTGAGTAAGGAGGTGAGTGTAGAGGAATAGGGCTGTAGGATTGTATTCAAATCACATTCAAACAGGATTGTATTCAAAGACTGACTGAAGGAAACAGGACGGATGGATAAATGGGTGGATGAAGATGGATGAATGGATGAATATGGATACTGGATGATAGCTGTTGGGGCAGTTTGTCAGTAGTTTGACATGTCAGATCAGTGGGTGGTTGGTGGATGACCCAATGCAGGGTGAGATTAAAGAAGGTGATGAAAAATGTGCATGGTATGACCTGTAGTGTGGTGAAAGGGTATATGATGGGTGCCAGAATGGATAGTCCTGCAGATAAAAGTGTAAATGGAAGGATGTATACCCATTGCAGGCACAGAAGAGCCAGAGGAGTTGCCCCTGCCCTCAGAGGAGCAAAAACATCCAAAACTTCATACTGAGACCCCCCCATCTGATGCCCCACCAGTGCCAGTGGTGTTGGGAGAGCTGAGGGTCTCCAGTGTCACCCCAGACTCTGTGCAGCTGCAGTGGAGTGTCCCCAAGGGCTCCTTTGACTCCTTCATGCTGCAGTACCGGGATGCCCAGGGCCAGCCCCAGGCCCTGCCCATCGATGGAGGGTCCCGCTCGGTGACAGTGCCGGGCTTGTCCCCGTCCCACCGGTACCGCTTCCACCTCTATGGGCTGAGGGGCAGGAAGAAGATTGACCATGTCTCCACCGAGGTCATGACAGGTAAGGAGGAAGGTGGGGTGGATGTTTGGATGAAATATAATGTGTATGTGGAGTGATGGAGGGATCAAGGGATGGATGAATCAGTAATGTAAGTTGGGTGGAAGGGATCGAGTGGTGGACAAGTCGAGGAGTGGGGGAGTAGAAAAGTGGATGGATGGATGGATGGATGGATGGATGGATGGATGGATGGATGGATGGATGATGGGTGGCAGAATGAATCATCCAGAATATGGAAAGCTGGAAGTGTGGATGGATGGGTTGTGTGGTACATGGTGGATGAATGGTTGGATGGAAGGACCCATCACCATCCCCTCTCCATCACAGCTGCAGAAGAGCCAGAGGAACTGCCCCTGCCCACAGAGGAGCCGCAGCATGAGAAACCCCCAACTGAGGCACCCACCTCTGAGGCTGCTCCAGTGCAGGCAACGCTGGAGGATCTGAGGGTCTCCAGTGTCACACCCAACTCTGTGCAGCTGCAGTGGAGTGTCCCCAAGGGCTCCTTTGACTCCTTCACGCTGCAGTACCGGGATGCCCAGGGCCAGCCCCAGGCCCTGCCCATCGATGGAGGGTCCCGCTCGGTGACAGTGCTGGGCTTGTCCCCGTCCCACCGGTACCGCTTCCACCTCTATGGGCTGAAGGGCAGGAAGAAGATTTTCCATGTCTCCACTGAAGTCGTGACAGGTAACGGGGAAGGTCAGCAGAAGGACGGGAGGGTGGAAGTATGGATGAAGAATAAAGGATATTTGGAGAGATGGAGGTATCAAAGTATAGTGGAATGGGGAATGGAAGTTTGGCGGAAGGGATGGAGTGATGGAGGAGTGGGCGAATGGATATGGATGGATGGATGAATGGAGGATGAATGCCAGAATGAATCATCCAGAATATGGAAAGCTGGAAGTGTGGATGGATGGGGCTGTGTGGTACATGGTGGATGGATGGTTGGATGGAAGGACCCATCACCATCCCTCTCCATCACAGCTACAGAAGAGCCAGAGGAACCGCCCCTGCCCACAGAGGAGCCGCAGCATGAGAAACAACAAACTGAGGCATCCACATCTGAGGCTGCTCCAGTGCACGCGGTGCTGGAGGATCTGAGGGTCTCCAGTGTCACCCCAGACTCTGTGCAGCTGCAGTGGAGTGTCCCTGAGGGCTCCTTTGACTCCTTCACGCTGCAGTACCGGGATGCCCAGGGCCAGCCCCAGGCCCTGCCCATCGATGGAGGGTCCCGCTCGGTGACAGTGCCGGGCTTGTCCCCGTCCCACCGGTACCGCTTCCACCTCTATGGGCTGAGGGGAGGCAGAAGGACTGACCGTGTCTCTACCGACACTGTCACAGGTGAGTCAGAACGTCAAGAAGGGATGCAAGGATCAAGAATGGAGGCATCAAGGGATCCCACGTTCTTCACATACCCATGGGAAACCATTGACTCAGCAGCACCTGCTCAACCATCAACCCTTCTACCAGCCTACTCACTAGCACCTTCCATCATCCATCCTCCATCATCCGCCATCAACAGTAGCAACTCATCAGTTATCCATTGTCTTCCGTCGTCTTCATCAACCTTGTATAACCATCATCCATCAGTAATTATGCTTTCATCTATTCTTCTATGCTTTTCTCTTCCTCCTTTCATCAACAATGGATTCAGTGATGAATGAAGAGAAGATTCTCCATGGGAAATGGGGGTGTGTGAGGTGAAGACATGGAGAGATGTGTTACAAAAGAAGGATGGATGTGGTGTTGTCTAGGGTGTTGTGATGGATGTGGGGTGTGTGATGGGAGGGATGGATGGATGGATGGATGGATGGATGGATGGATGGATGGATGGAGGGAGGGAGGGATGGATGGAGGGATGGATGGTGGATGGGTGAATGATCCAATGGATCCATACATGTGTGAATGGATGGATTGGTTACTGGGTCGTGGAATGGATTTATGGAAGAACAAATGGATGTCCTTTTCAATCACTCTCTCCCTTCCCATGCAGCTCATTATGAAGTCTTGCCCTCAGAGGAGCCCCAGCTGGAGAAGCCCAAAACTGAGTCCACTGCAACAGAGGCACTCCCAGCTCGAGCAGTGCTGGGGGAGCTGAGGGTCTCCAGTGTCACACCCAACTCTGTGCAGCTGCAGTGGAGTGTCCCCAAGGGCTCCTTTGACTCCTTCATGCTGCAGTACCGGGATGCCCAGGGCCAGCCCCAGGCCCTGCCCATCGATGGAGGGTCCCGCTCGGTGACAGTGCCGGGCTTGTCCCCGTCCCACCGGTACCGCTTCCACCTCTACGGGCTGAGGGGAGGCAGAAGGACTGTCCGTGTCTCTACCGACACTGTCACAGGTGAGTCAGAAAGTCAAGAAAGATGCAAGGATCAAGAAATGGAGGCATCATGGGATCCCTTCTCCATCGCATACCTACCAGCGAGCAGCCACTGACTCAGCACCATCTGCTCAACCATAAACCCTTCCACCACCTATTGACTGGCACCTTCCATCATCCATTGTCCATTATCATTATCAGCAATCCATTAATTATCCGGTGTCATCCATCATCTTCATCTACCATGTATCAGCATCATCCATAACTTACCATGCACCCATTTGTCCTCCTATTCTTCATTCTTCCTCTATCTATCAAGTATGGTCTCAGTGATGGATGAATAGAAGATTGTGCATGGGAAATGGGGTTGGAAGAGATGAAGACATGGAGTGATATTGTGTGAATGAGATAGATGAATGTGCAATATCTAGAGAGTTGGGTTGGATGTTGCGTGTGTCATTGGAAGAATGGATGGATGGATGGATGGATGGATGGATGGATGGATGGATGGATGGATGGATGCTTTTGTTAGTGCGTGGTGAGCTGTACATTTGGAAGGACACACAGGGTGCCCATTTCCATTATCATCTCCATTTCAATGCAGATAGCAAACAACTCTTGCCCTCAGAGGAGCCCCAGACGGAGAAGCACAAAACTGACTCCCCTACATCTGAGGCACTCCCAGCGCGAGCGGTGCTGGGAGATCTGAAGGTCTCCAGTGTCACACCCAACTCTGTGCAGCTGCAATGGAACATCCCTGAGGGCTCCTTTGACTCCTTCACGCTGCAGTACCGGGATGCCCAGGGCCAGCCCCAGGCCCTGCCCATCGATGGAGGGTCCCGCTCGGTGACAGTGCCGGGCTTGTCCCCGTCCCACCGGTACCGCTTCCACCTCTATGGGCTGAGGGCCAGGAAGAAGATTGACCATGTCTCCACTGAAGTCGTGACAGGTAACGGGGAAGGTCAGCACGAGGAAGGGAGGGTGGAAGTATGGATGAAGAATAAAGGATATTTGGAGAGATGGAGGTATCAAAGTATAGTGGAATGGGGAATGGAAATTTGGAGGAAGGGATGGAGTGATGGAGTAATGGGCGAATGGATATGGATGGATGGATGAATGGAGGATGGGTGCCAGAATGAATAGTCCAGAATATGGAAGGTTGGAAGTGTGGATGGATGGGTTGTGTGGTGCATGGTGGATGGGTGCTTGGATGGAAGAACCCATCACCATCCCCTCTCCATCACAGCTGCAGAAGAGCCAGAGGAACTGCCCCTGCCCACAGAGGAGCCACAGCATGAGAAACAACAAACTGAGGCACCCACATCTGAGGCTGCTCCAGCACAGGCGGTGCTGGAGGATCTGAGGGTCTCCAGTGTCACCCCAGACTCTGTGCAGCTGCAGTGGAGTGTCCCCAAGGGCTCCTTTGACTCCTTCACGCTGCAGTACCGGGATGCCCAGGGCCAGCCCCAGGCCCTGCCCATCGATGGAGGGTCCCGCTCGGTGACAGTGCCGGGCTTGTCCCCGTCCCACCGGTACCGCTTCCACCTCTACGGGCTGAGGGGAGGCAGAAGGACTGACCGTGTCTCTACCGACACTGTCACAGGTGAGTCAGAACGTCAAGAAAGATGCAAGGATCAAGAAATGGAGGCAGCAGGGGATCCCATACCCATCACATACCCATGGGAAACCATTGACTCAGCACCACCTGCTCAACCATCAACCCTTCTACCAGCCTACTCGCTAGCACCTTCCATCATCCATCCTCCATCATCCGCCATCAACAGTAGCAACTCATCAGTTATCCATTGTCTTCCGTCGTCTTCATCAACCTTGTATAACCATCATCCATCAGTAATTATGCTTTCATGTATTCTTCTATGCTTTTCTCTTCCTCCTTTCATCAACAATGGATTCAGTGATGAATGAAGAGAAGATTCTCCATGGGAAATGGGGGTGTGTGAGGTGAAGTCATGGAGAGATGTGTTACAAAAGAAGGATGGATGTGTTGTTGTCTAGGGTGTTGTGATGGATGTGGGGTGTGTGATGGGAGGGATGGATGGATGGATGGATGGATGGATGGATGGATGGATGGATGGATGGATGGATGGATGGATGGATGAAGGGATGGATGGTGGATGGGTGAATGATCCAGTGGATCCATACATGTGTGAATGGATGGATTGGTTACTGGGTCGTGAAATGGATTTATGGAAGGACAAATGGATGTCCTTCTCAATCACTATCTCCCTTCCCATGCAGCTCATTATGAAGTCTTGCCCTCAGAGGAGCCCCAGCTGGAGAAGCCCAAAACTGAGTCCACTGCAACAGAGGCACTCCCAGCTCGAGCGGTGTTGGGGGAGCTGAGGGTCTCCAGTGTCACCCCAGACTCTGTGCAGCTGCAGTGGAGTGTCCCCAAGGGCTCCTTTGACTCCTTCATGCTGCAGTACCGGGATGCCCAGGGCCAGCCCCAGGCCCTGCCCATCGATGGAGGGTCCCGCTCGGTGACAGTGCCGGGCTTGTCCCCGTCCCACCGGTACCGCTTCCACCTCTATGGGCTGAGGGGCAGGAAGAAGATTGACCATGTCTCCACCGAGGTCATGACAGGTAAGGGGAATGGTCTGCAGAGGAAGGGTGGGTGGGTGTATGGATGAAGTATAATGGATATGTGGAGTGAGAGAGGGATCAAGGGATGTAGGAAAAATGGAGAATGTGTGTTTGGGGGAATGGATGGAGTGGTGGAGGAGGGACCGGTGGAGGAATGGATACATGCATGGATGGATGGATGGATGAATGGACTGATGGAGGGAGGGATGGATGGATGATGGGTGCCAGAATGAATAGTTCAGGAGATGGAAAGCTGGAAGTGTGGATGGATGTTTGGATGGAAGCCTCTAACACCATCCCCTCCCCATCACAGCTGCAGAAGAACCAGAAGAACTACCCTGCCCACAGAGGAGCCACAGCATGAGAAACCCCCAACTGAGGCACCCACATCTGAGGCTGCTCCAGCACAGGCGGTGCTGGAGGATCTGAGGGTCTCCAGTGTCACCCCAGACTCTGTGCAGCTGCAGTGGAGTGTCCCCAAGGGCTCCTTTGACTCCTTCACGCTGCAGTACCGGGATGCCCAGGGCCAGCCCCAGGCCCTGCCCATCGATGGAGGGTCCCGCTCGGTGACAGTGCCGGGCTTGTTCCCGTCCCACCGGTACCGCTTCCACCTCTATGGGCTGAGGGGCAGGAAGAAGATTGACCATGTCTCCACTGAGGTCCTGACAGGTAAATGGGAAGGTATGGGAGTGGAAGGGTGGGTGGATATATGGATGAAGAATAATGGATATGTATATAGATGAAGGGATCAAGGGATTGAAAAATGGGGTATGGGAGTTTGGAGGAAGGAATGGAGTGGTGAAGAAGAGAAGTAGTGGAGGGATGGATGGATGGATGGATGGATGGATGGATGGATGGATGGATGGATGGATGGATGCATGGATGATGGGTGCCAGAATGAATCATCCAGAATATGGAAAGCCGCAAGTGTAGATGGATGGGGCTGTGTGGTACATGGTGGATGGGTGCTTGGATGGAAGGACCCATCACCATCCCCTCTCCATCACAGCTACGGAAGAGCCAGAGGAACCGCCCCTGCCCACAGAGGAGCCACAGCATGAGAAACTTCCAACTGAGGCACCCACATCTGAGGCTGCTCCAGCACAGGCGGTGCTGGAGGATCTGAGGGTCTCCAGTGTCACCCCAGACTCTGTGCAGCTGCAGTGGAGTGTCCCCAAGGGCTCCTTTGACTCCTTCACGCTGCAGTACCGGGATGCCCAGGGCCAGCCCCAGGCCCTGCCCATCGATGGAGGGTCCCGCTCGGTGACAGTGCCGGGCTTGTCCCCGTCCCACCGGTACCGCTTCCACCTCTATGGGCTGAGGGGAGGCAGAAGGACTGACCGTGTCTCCACTGACATTGTCACAGGTGAGTCAGAACGTCAAGAAGGGATGCAAGGATGGAGAAATGGAAGCACCAGGGGATCCCATACCCATCGCATACTCACCAGCGAGCAGCCACTGACTCAGAACCATCTGCTCAACCATCAACCCTTCCACCACTCCATTAACCAGCATCTTCCATCATCCATCATCCATCATCCATCATGCATCATTCACCATCAGCAGAAGTAATCCATCAATTATGCATTGTCATCCATCATCTAAATCTACCATGTATAAGCATCATCCCTCAATTACCATGCATCCATCTATCCCTCTGTTCTTCCCTCATGCTCTATCCATCAAGGATGGATTCAGTGATGGATGAATGGAAGATTGTCCATGGGAAAAGGGGTGGGAGAGGTGAGGGCATGGTGACGTAGTAAGAAGGGAATAGATGGATATGGAATTCTCTAGGAAGTTGTGTTGAATGTTGAGTGTGTGATGGGAAGGATGGATGGATGGATGGATGGATGGATGGATGGATGGATGGATGGATGGATGGATGGATGGATGGATGGATGGATGGATGGATGGATGGATGGATGGATGGATGGATGGATGGATGGATGGAGAAATGGATGGATGGATGGATGGATGGATGGATGGATGGATGGATGGATGGATGGATGGATGGATGGATGGATGGATGGATGGATGGATGGATGGATGGATGGATGGATGGATGGATGGATGGATGGAGAAATGGATGGATGGATGGATGGATGGATGGATGGATGGATGGATGGATGGATGGATGGATGGATGGACGGACGGATGGATGGATGGATGGATGGATGGATGGATGGATGGATGGATGGATGGATGGATGGATGATCCAATGGATCAATACTTGGCAGAATGGATAGATTAATTGCCAGGCGATGGGATGGGCATTTGGAAGGACACATGGCTGCTCATGCCAATCATCATCCCCCCTCCAATGCAGCTAGGGAAGAACCCTTGCCCTCAGAGGAGCCGCAGCAGGAGAAGTCCAAAACTGTGTCCCCTGCATCTGAGGCACTCCCGGCACGAGCGATGCTGGAGGATCTGAGGGTCTCCAGTGTCACCCCAGACTCTGTGCAGCTGCAGTGGAGTGTCCCCGAGGGCTCCTTTGACTCCTTCACGCTGCAGTACCGGGATGCCCAGGGCCAGCCCCAGGCCCTGCCCATCGATGGAGGGTCCCGCTCGGTGACAGTGCCGGGCTTGTCCCCGTCCCACCGGTACCGCTTCCACCTCTATGGGCTGAGGGGCAGGAAGAAGATTGACCATGTCTCCACCGAGGTCGTGACAGGTAAGGGGAATAGTCTGCAGAGGAAAAGTGGGTGGGTGTATGGATGAAGTATAATGGATATGTGGAGTGATAGAGGGATCAAGGGATTTTGGAAAGGGGAATGTGTGTTTGGGGGAATGGATGGAGAGGTGGAGGAGGGACCGGTGGAGGAATGGATACATGCATGGATGGATGGATGAATGGACTGATGGAGAGAGGGATGGATGGATGATGGGTGCCAGAATGAATAGTTCAGGAGATGGAAAGCTGGAAGCGTGGATGGATGCTTGGATGGAAGCTTCTAACACCATCCCCTCTCCATCACAGCTACAGAAGAGCCAGAGGAACTGCCCCTGCCCACAGAGGAGCCGCAGCATGAGAAACCCCCAACTGAGGCACCCACATCTGAGGCTGCTCCAGTGCAGGCAGTGCTGGAGGATCTGAGGGTCTCCAGTGTCACCCCAGACTCTGTGCAGCTGCAGTGGAGTGTCCCCAAGGGCTCCTTTGACTCCTTCACGCTGCAGTACCGGGATGCCCAGGGCCAGCCCCAGGCCCTGCCCATCGATGGAGGGTCCCGCTCGGTGACAGTGCCGGGCTTGTCCCCGTCCCACCGGTACCGCTTCCACCTCTACGGGCTGAGGGGCAGGAAGAAGATTGACCATGTCTCCACCGAGGTCATGACAGGTAAGGAGGAAGGTGGGGTGGATGTTTGGATGAAATATAATGTGTATGTGGAGTGATGGAGGGATCAAGGGATGGATGAATCAGTAATGTAAGTTGGGTGGAAGGGATCGAGTGGTGGACAAGTCGAGGAGTGGGGGAGTAGAAAAGTGGATGGATGGATGGATGGATGGATGGATGGATGGATGGATGGATGATGGATGGATGGATGGATGGATGGATGGATGATGGATGGATGGATGGATGGATGGATGGATGGATGGATGGATGGATGGATGATGGGTGGCAGAATGAATCATCCAGAATATGGAAAGCTGGAATTGAGGATGGATGGGTTGTGTGGTACATGGTGGATGGATGGTTGGATGGAAGGACCCATCACCATCCCCTCTCCATCACAGCTGCAGAAGAGCCAGAGGAACTGCCCCTGCCCACAGAGGAGCCACAGCATGAGAAACAACAAACTGAGGCACCCACATCTGAGGCTGCTCCAGCACAGGCGGTGCTGGAGGATCTGAGGGTCTCCAGTGTCACACCCAACTCTGTGCAGCTGCAGTGGAGTGTCCCCAAGGGCTCCTTTGACTCCTTCACGCTGCAGTACCGGGATGCCCAGGGCCAGCCCCAGGCCCTGCCCATCGATGGAGGGTCCCGCTCGGTGACAGTGCCGGGCTTGTCCCCGTCCCACCGGTACCGCTTCCACCTCTACGGGCTGAGGGGAGGCAGAAGGACTGACCGTGTCTCTACCGACACTGTCACAGGTGAGACAGAAAGTCAAGAAGGGATGCAAGGATCAAGAAATGGAGACACCAGGGGATCCCATCCCCATCGCATACTCACCAGCGGGCAGCCATTGACTCAGCACCATCTGCTCAACCATCAACCCTTCCACCACTCCATTAACCAGCATCTTCCATCATCCATCATCCATCATCCATCATGCATCATTCACCATCAGCAGAAGTAATCCATCAATTATGCATTGTCATTCATCATCTAAATCTACCATGTATAAGCATCATCCCTCAATTACCATGCATCCATCTATCCCTCTGTTCTTCCCTCATGCTCTATCCATCAAGGATGGATTCAGTGATGGATGAATGGAAGATTGTCCATGGGAAAAGGGGAGGAAGAGGTGAGGGCATGGTGACGTAGTAAGAAGGGAATAGATGGATATGGAATTCTCTAGGAAGTTGTGTTGAATGTTGAGTGTGTGATGGGAAGGATGGATGGATGGATGGATGGATGGATGGATGGATGGATGGATGGATGGATGGATGGATGGAAGGATGGATGGTTGAATGAAGAGGATGGATGGATGGATGGATGGATGGATGGATGGATGGATGGATGGATAGATGGATGGATGGATGGATGGATGGATGGATGGATGGATGGATGGATGGATGGATGGATGGATGGATGGATGGATGGATGGATGGAGAGAAATGGATGGATGGATGGATGGATGGATGGATGGATGGATGGATGATGGATGGATGGATGGATGGACGGACGGATGGATGGATAGATGGATGGATGGATGGATGGATGGATGGATGGATGGATGGATGGATGATCCAATGGATCAATACTTGGCAGAATGGATAGATTAATTGCCAGGTGATGGGATGGGCATTTGGAAGGACACATGGCTGCTCATGCCAATCATCATCCCCCTCCAATGCAGCTAGGGAAGAACCCTTGCCCTCAGAGGAGCCGCAGCAGGAGAAGTCCAAAACTGTGTCCCCTGCATCTGAGGCACTCCCGGCACGAGCGATGCTGGAGGATCTGAGGGTCTCCAGTGTCACACCCAACTCTGTGCAGCTGCAGTGGAGTGTCCTGAGGGATCATTTGACTCCTTCACGCTGCAGTACCGGGATGCCCAGGGCCAGCCCCAGGCCCTGCCCATCGATGGAGGGTCCCGCTCGGTGACAGTGCCGGGCTTGTCCCCGTCCCACCGGTACCGCTTCCACCTCTATGGGCTGAGGGCCAGGAAGAAGATTTACCATGTCTCCACTGAAGTCGTGACAGGTAACGGGGAAGGTCATGAGGAGGAAGGGAGGGTGGACGTATGGATGAAGAATAAAGGATATTTGGAGAGATGGAGGGATCAAAGTATAGTGGAATGGGGAATGGAAGTTTGGAGGAAGGGATGGAGTGATGGAGTAATCGGCGAATGGATATATGCATGGATGGATGAATGGAGGATGGGTGCCAGAATGAATAGTCCAGAATATGGAAGGTTGGAAGTGTGGATGGATGGGGCTGTGTGGTACATGGTGGATGGGTGCTTGGATGGAAGAACCCATCACCATCCCCTCTCCATCACAGCTGCAGAAGAGCCAGAGGAACTGCCCCTGCCCACAGAGGAGCCACAGCATGAGAAACAACAAACTGAGGCACCCACATCTGAGGCTGCTCCAGTGCAGGCAACGCTGGAGGATCTGAGGGTCTCCAGTGTCACACCCAACTCTGTGCAGCTGCAGTGGAGTGTCCCCAAGGGCTCCTTTGACTCCTTCACGCTGCAGTACCGGGATGCCCAGGGCCAGCCCCAGGCCCTGCCCATCGATGGAGGGTCCCGCTCGGTGACAGTGCCGGGCTTGTCCCCGTCCCACCGGTACCGCT
>JAKWBO010001197.1:0-17358 GCA_034336685.1 Luscinia luscinia
AATTCCCACGGATCCCATCATCCCCATAACTTCCATTATCCTCTGCATCACACAATTCCCACGGATCTCATCATCCCCATAATTTCCATTATCCTCTGCATCACACAATTCCCACAGATCTCATCAATCCCATTATCCCATGGATCCCAAAATTCTGATCAGATCAGTTCCCTCATTCCCATTATGCCATGGATCCCATCCTTTCCATCATTCCCACACCCCCATTATTCCATCATTCCCAGATCCCACCAATCCCATTATTCCATCACTCCCACCATTCCCATTATTCCATCATTTCCCTGGATCCCACCATTCCCATCATTCCCATTATTCCATCATTCCCATTATTCCATCATTCCCATCATTCCATCATTTCCATGGATCCCACCATTCCCATTATTCCATCATTCCCACGGATCCCATCATTCCCATTATTCCACCATTCCCATCATTCCCATTATTCCATCATTTCCATCATTCTCATCAATCCCATTATTCCATCATTCCCACAGATCCCATCAATCCCATTATTCCATCATTCCCATCATTCCCATTATTCCATCATTCCCATTATTTCATCATTCCCATTATTCCATCATCCCCATCAATCCCATTATTCCATCATTCCCACAGATCCCATCATTCCCATTATTCCATCATTCCCGTTAGTCCATCATTGCCATTATTCCATCATTTCCATGGATCCCACCATTCCCATTATTCCATCATTCCATCATTCCCATCATTCCATCATTCCCATCGTTCCCATCATTCCCATTATTCCATCATTTCCATTATTCCATCATTCCCATCATTCCCATTATTCCATCATCCCCATCAATCCCATTATTCCATCATTCCCATCATTCCATCATTCCCATCATTCCCATTATTCCATCATTCCCATCATTCCATCATTTCCATGGATCCCATCACTCCCATCATTCCCACCATTCCACCATTCCCAGTCTCTGAGCAGCCCCAGGCTGTCCCTGCTGACCCTGAGCTGGTGCAGGACCCGCTCCGTCCCCAGGATGTTGTAGCGCTTGTCCCGGTTCTCCTGGGAATGTTTCTGTGCCCACTGCGTCTTCCCGGAGCCCGGGAGCCCCACCATGAGCAGCACCTGCCGGGGAGGGAGTCCAGTATGGGACACCAGGATCCCAGTATGGGACACCAGTATGGGACACCAGGATCCCAGTATGGGACACCAGTATGGAACACCAGTATGGGACACCAGGATCCCAGTATGGGACACCAGTATGGAACACCAGTATGGGACACCAGGATTCCCAGCATGGGACACCAGGATCCCAGTATGGGACACCAGTATGGAACACCAGGATTCCCAGTATGGGACACCAGGATCCCAGTATGGGACACCAGTATGGAACACCAGTATGGAACACCAGTATGGAACACCAGGATCCCAGTATGGAACACCAGGATTCCAGTATGGAACACCAGTATGGAACACCAGGATTCCCAGTATGGGACACCAGGATTCCCAGTGAATCCCAGTGCCCCTCCAGTGAACCCCAGTGCTCCCCCAGTAAATCCCAGTTCCCCCAGTGAATCCCAGTGCCCTCCCAGTGAATCCCAGTGCCCCCCAGTAAATCCCAGTGCCCCCAGTAAATCCCAGTGCCCCCCAGTAAATCCCAGTGCCCCCCAGTGCCCCCAGTAAATCCCAGTGCCCCCAATAAATCCCAGTGCCCCCCAGTAAATCCCAGTGCCCCCAGTGAATCCCAGTGCCCCCCAGTGAATCCCAGTGCCCCCAGTAAATCCCAGTGCCCCCAGTGCCCTCCCAGTAAATCCAAGTGCTCCCCAGTAAATCCCAGTGCCCCCAGTCCCCCCAGTGAATCCCAGTGCCCCTCAGTGCCCCCCACTAAATCCCAGTGCCCCCCCAGTGCCCCCAGTCCCCCCAGTAAATCCCAGTGCCCCCAGTAAATCCCAGTGCCCCCAGTGCCCCCCAGTGAATCCCAGTGCCCCCAGTGCCTCCCAGTGAATCCCAGTGCCCCCCAGTGCCCCCCAGTAAATCCCCAGTGCCCCCAGTCCCCCAGCCCCACCTCGCACTCCTCGGTGCTGCGGGGCCCCGGGGGCGTGCGCACCCTGGCGGGGGCGGGCACATCGTGGATGAACTGGAAGCCGGGGGGGACGGGGGCGAGGGGCTGGGGGCGCTGCCCGAAGTTGAGCTCCACGGCGCAGCCCTTGCACAGCACGTGGGGCAGCAGCGCCCGCGCGCCCAGCGCCGCCTTGGGCACGCGGAACGCGGCGCCGAGCGCCTGCCCGTTCTTGGAGAAGGAGAGCTCCACCTGCTCGGCGCCCTCGAAGTCCTGGGGGGGACAGGGGGTCCTGATGAGCACCAGCCTGGGGGCTCACAGCTGTCCCAAACCCTCCTCATTTTTTTCCCATTTTTTCCCTGGTTTTTCCCATTTTCCCCTGCCCGTTCTTGGAGAAGCAGAGCTCCACCAGCTCGGCGCCCTCAAAGTCCTGGGGGGGACAGGGGGGTCCTGGGGGCTCACAGCTTGTCCCAACCCCTACTGATTTTTTCTCATTTTTCCCAGTTTTTTTCCCATTTTTTCCCTGCCCATTCTTGGAGAAGGAGAGCTCCACCTGCTCGGCACCCTCGAAGTCCTGGGGGGAGAGCGGGGGGGTCCTGGGGGGTCACAGCTTGTCCCAACCCCTCCTGGTTTTTTCCCATTTTTCCCTCATTTTTCCCTGATTTTTTCCCATATTTTTCCTTTTTTTTCCCCATTTTTCCGTAATTTTTTCCCATTTTTCCCTAATTTTTTCCCCTTTTTCCCTAATTTTTTCCCATTTTTTCCTGTTTTTTTCCCTTTTTTCCCTGTTTTTTCCCATTTTTCCCTGCCCGTTCTTGGAGAAGGAGAGCTCCACCTGCTCGGCGCCCTCGAAGTCCTGGGGGCACAGGGGGGTCCTGATGAACACCCAGCCCGGGGGCTCACAACTCATCCCAGCCCTTCTTGGGGATTTCCCTGTTTTCTCCCCTTTTTTCCTGTTTTTTCCCCATTTTTTCCCTGATTTTTTGCCATTTTTTCCTGTTTTTTTCCTTTTTTTCCTGGGTTTTTCCCTGTTTTTTTCCCATTTTTCCTTGGTTTTTTTCACAATTTTCCCTAACTTTTTCCTTTTTTTCCCTGTTTATTTTTCCTTGGTTTTTTCCCTTTTTTCCCCTGTTTATTTTTCCCATTTTTCCCTGATTTTATCCCTTTTTTCCCTGTTTTTTTCCCATTTTTTCCTGTTTTTTTCCCATTTTCTTCCTGGCTTTTCCCCTTTTTCCCCCTGTTTTTATCCCCATTTATCCCTGTTTTTTTCCCATTTTTCCCTGTTTTTTTCCCATTTTTTCCTATTTTTTCCTATTATTTCCCTGATTTTCCCCCCAATTTTCCCATTCTTTTCCTGATACTTTCTCCCTTTTTCCCCCTTTCCCCTTTTTTTCCTGGATTTTTCTCCTCCCAATTTTCCTCCTTTTGCTCCCTCATTTTTCCCATTCTTTACCTGACCTTTCCTCATTTTTTCCCTGATTTTTCCCTGACTTTCTCCCTTCTCCCCACTGATTTCCCATTTTCTGACTTTCCCCCTTTTTCCAGATTTTCCACTTTTTCTCCCCCTGAATTTTCCTCTTTTTCCCCTGATTTTTTTACACTTTGTTTTCCAGCTTTCCCCAATATTTTCCCGATTTTATCCTATTTTTTCCCCCTAAGTTTTCCCATTTTATTCCTGATTTTTTCGCATTTTTCCCCATTTTTCCCCCCAATTTTTCCCCCTGTAGCCTCCAGATTTTCCCAATTTTCCCAATTTCCCGTTTTTCCCCACTTCTCACAGCGAAGCAGCCGATGACGTCGTTCTCCCCGAAGCTCTCCCCAAACTCCTCGAATTTCCCATTTTCCACCTTCAGCCCCCGCCCGTCAAAGCCGTAGGAAAACTCATCCTCCCCTGGAACGGGGCAAAAAATAGAATTTGGGGCAAAAAATCGGAATTTGGGGCAAAAAATCGGAATTTGGGGCAAAAAACATTGGGATTTGGGGCAAAAAACATTGGGATTTGGGGCAAAAAATTGGAATTTGGGGCAAAAAATTGGAATGTGGGGGCAGAAAATTGGGATTTCAGGATTTGGAGATGAGTTTAAGGAATTTGGGAATGGATTTTGGGGCTGGATTTGGGAATTTGGGAATGGATTTGGGGATTTGGGGCTGGATTTTGGGATCCTGGATGGATTTGGGGCTGAATTTTGGGATCCTGGATGGATTTTGGAATTTTGGGGCTGGATTTGGGGATTTTGGGGATGGATTTTGGGCTGGATTTGGGGATCCTGGGTGGATTTGGGGCTGGATTTTGGGATCTTGGATGAATTTTGGAATTTTGGGCTGGATTTGGGGATTTTGGGGATGGATTTTGGGATTCTGGATGAATTCTGGTTTGATTTTCAGACCGGATTTGGGATCCTGGGTGGGTTTTGGGTATCTGGGGATGCCGTGGGGGGATTTTTGGGGGATTTTGGGGGATTTGGGGTCTCACCCAGCTGGGAGTGGGAGAAGTCCACGGACCAGCCCACCCTGAGCAGCGGCACCTCGGTGCTCCCCTCCTTCCCCGGGAGGTTCTGAGACACCTGCACAGAAATTTGGGATTTGGGGGGGTCAAAAAATTCGGGAATGGGGCAGGAGAAGAGAACACCAGCAGCAAAATATTTTAAAGAAACCCAGACAGATCCAAAAATCTCCAAAACAGGCACAAAACCCACAAATTAGCACCAAAAAATCCCAAATCAGGCAGTAAAACCCCAAATGTCCCAAAAACTCCTCAAAGTCTAAAATATGCCTGAGCCCTCCTGGAAAATCTCAATGCTGCCAAAAACCCAAACCAACCCAAAAATTCACAAATCCTCCCAAACCCTCCCCAAATCCCCTCCAAATTCCCCCAAACCCTCCCCAAATTCCCCCAAATTCCCCAAGCCCCCAAATCCTCCCCTGTTTTCCCCCGCTCCCCCAGCCCAGCCCCAGAACTCAGCTGGGAATTTTGGGGTATTTTGGGTGTTTTGGGGTTATTTTTTGGGTATTTTTGGGGTGGTTTTTGGGTATTTTTGGGGCATTTTTGGGGTTATTTTCGGGGTATCTTTGGCGTTTTTTGGGGTGTGTTTTGGTACTTTTTGGGGGCATTTTTGCTATTTTTGGGGTTATTTGGGGGTACTTTTGGGTGTATTTTTGAGGAGTATTCTTTGGTATTGTTGGGGGTATTTTTGGGGTTTTTGAGGTTATTTTGTGGGTATTTTTGGGGGTTTTTTTTGGTATTTTTGGGGTTATTTTTGGTGTATTTTTGGGGTTACTTTTGGGTATTTTGGGTTGTACCTTGGCCTGGAAGCAGACGCGGCCGCCGGTGACCGCATGGGTGTATTTTGGGGTTACTTTTGGTGTATTTTTGTGGTTATTTTTGGGGGTTTTTTGGGGTTATTTTTGGATATTTTGGGTGTTTTTGGGTAGTTTTGGATATTTTTGGGGCGGGTTTTTGCGTGTTTTTGGGTATTTTGGATATTTTTGGATATTTTGGGTCTGACCTTGGCCTGGAAGCAGAGCGCGGCCGCCGGTGACCCCGTGGGTGTATTTTTGGATTATTTTTGATATTTTTGGGGCAGTTTTTTGCGTGTTTTTGGGTATTTTGGATATTTTTGGATATTTTTGGGTTATCCGACCTTGGCCTGGAAGCAGACGCGGCCGCCGGTGACCCCGTGGATGAATTTTTGGATTATTTTTCGATATTTTTGGGTATTTTGGATATTTTTGGGTTATTTTTGGGTTGTACCTTGGCCTGGAAGCAGACCCGGCTGCCGGTGACCCCGTGGGTGAATTTTTGGTGTATTTTGGGTGTATTTTTGGGTATTTTGGATATTTTTGGGTTATTTTTGGGTTGTACCTTGGCCTGGAAGCAGACACGGCCACCGGTGACCCCGTGGGTGAATTTTTGGTGTATTTTGGGTGTATTTTTGGGTATTTTGGATATTTTTGGGTCTGACCTTGGCCTGGAAGCAGACGCGGCCGCCGGTGACCCCGTGGGTGAATTTTTGGTTTATTTTGGATATTTTTGGGGCGGTTTTTTTGGGTATTTTGGATATTTTTGGATATTTTGGGTCTGTACCTTGGCCTGGAAGCAGACGCGGCCGCCGGTGACCCCGTGGGTGAATTTTTGGGATTATTTTTGGACATTTTTGGGTATTTTGGATATTTTTGGATATTTTTGGGTTTTACCTTGGCCTGGAAGCAGACGCGGCCGCGGTGACCCCGCGGGTGAATTTTGGTGTATTTTGGGTGTATTTTTGGGGTTATCTTTGGATATTTTTGGATATTTTTGGGCTGTACCTTGGCCTGGAAGCAGACAGCGACCGCGGTGACCCCGTGGGTGTATTTTGGGTGTATTTTTGGATATTTTTGGGTGTTTTTGGATATTTTTGGGCTGTACCTTGGCCTGGAAGCAGACCCGGCCGCCCGGTGACCCCGTGGGTGAATTTTGGGTGTATTTTTGGATATTTTTGGGTGTTTTTGGATATTTTTGGATATTTTTGGGTTATCCCACCTTGGCCTGGAAGCAGACTAGCGGCCGCCCGGTGACCCCGTGGGTGTATTTTTGGATTATTTTGGATATTTTTGTGGCGGGTTTTTTGGGTGTTTTTGGGTATTTTGGATATTTTTGGGCTGTACCTTGGCCTGGAAGCAGGCATGACGCCCGGTGACCCCGTGGGTGTATTTTTGGACTATTTTTGGGTATTTTGGATATTTTTGGATATTTTTGGGGTGGTTTTTGGGTATTTTGGATATTTTTGGGTCTGACCTTGGCCTGGAAGCAGACGCGGCCGCCGGTGACCCCGTGGGTGCTGCGGGCGCCGACTAGAGCCCGGGAAGCGCTCGGGGAACAGCGGCTGCCCCCCGAGGCGATCGCGGCTGGCGCGGAACTGCAGGTCCGACGTGTCTGGGGGACAGAGACAGAGCCTGAGAAATCAGCACCAAAACCCCAGACAGAGCCTGGGTCCTGAGAAATCAGCACAGAGAGCCTGGGTCCTGAGAAATCAGCACCAAAACCCCAGAGACAGAGACAGAGCCTGAGAAATCAGCACCAGAGAGCCTGGCTCCTGAGAAATCAGCACCAAAACCCCAGAGACAGACACTGAATTGTGCCAAAATCTGTGACATCAGCACCAAAATCCCAGAGAGAGAGCCTGGGTCCTGACAAAGTCTGTGAGATTGGGACCAAAATCCCAAAAAGTGACCCTGAGTCCTGACAAAATCAGCAGCAAAACCCCAAAGAGAGCCTGGATCCTGACAAAGTCTGAGACATCAGCACCAAAATCCCCAAATTTATCATAAAATCCTGCTAAGATCCCTAAAATCGGTACCAAAACCCCAAATCCTGACCCTGAATGCTGCTGGAATCTGTGAGATTGGGACAAAAATCCCAAATAATGACCCTGAATCCTGCCAGAATCTGAGAGACTGGCACAAAAACCCCAAAATTTATCACAAAATCCTGCTGGAATCCCTGAAATTGGTACAAAAATCTCAAATCCCCACCCTAAATCCTGCCGGAATCCCTGAAATTGGCACAAAAATCCCAAATAAAGACCCTGAAGTGTGCTGGCATCCCTGAAATCAGCAGTGAAGAAAATCCCTGCACTGATCCCCAGATCCCCAAATCCCCAAATTCCCAAACTCCAATCCCAATTCCCAAATTCCAATCCCAATTCCCATACAGGTGTCCAGGATCACCAGGGTCTCGTCCTCCTCCCCCTCGAACGGCTCCTCCTCGGGCGGCGGCGGCGACTTGGATCTGAGGGAGGAGAGAAATCCCAAATTGGGGGAAATCCCAAAATCTGGGGATGGAAGATCCCAAATTCTGGGGATGGAAATCCCAAATTCTGGGGATGGAAATCCCAAATTGGGGGAAATCCCAAATTCTGGGGATGAAAATCCCAAATTCTGGGGATGGAAAATCCCAAATTAGGAAAAATCCCCAATTTTGGGACAGGAATCCAAGATTTTGGAGGAAATCCCAAATTCTGGGGATGGAAAATCCCAAATTCTGGGGATGGAAAATCCCAAATTGGGGAATGGAAATCCCAAATTCTGGGGATGGAAAATCCCAAATTCTGGGGATGAAATCCCAAATTCGGAAAAATCCCCAATTTTGGGACAGGAATCCAAGATTTTGGAGGAAATCCCAAATTCTGGGAGGAAATCCCAAATTCCCCACGACCACCTTAAATCCCCCAAATTCCCTCACATGCTGGTGCAGCCTCTCTTCCATAGCAGCCCCTCCCCATTCCTATTTTAGCCCCTCCCTTCCCATTTCAGCCCCTCCCATTCCCCTCCCCATTTTAGCCCCTCCCACTGCCGCTACCCCATCCAACCGTAGCCTCCCCATTCCCCGCCCCATTTTAGCCCCTCCCCACTTTAGCCCTTCCCCATTCCCATTGTCCCTCCCGATTTTAGCCCCTCCCCATTCCCGTTTTAGCCCCTCCCCATTGTAGCCCCTCCCTATTCCCACTGTAGCCCTCCCCTCCCCTTTAGCCCCTCCCCGTTCCCGGTGCAGCCCCGCCCCGCCCCTCCCCCACCTGCTGGTGTAGCCCCGCCCCTCCCCCACTCCCGGTGCAGCCCCGCCCCCGCCCCTCCCCACCTGCTGGTGTAGGCCTCCTCGCGGAACTCGTGGAGCGCTCTCCCGTGCTCGTCCTTCTCGTCCCGCAGCCGCTTCAGCCCCGCCGCTCCTCGGGGGCCTTGGCCTTATCCTCTCGTCCCCTGCAACACCCGGGGGCCTTTATTGCACCCCAAAATATCCTGGGGTTCATTAATTGTACCCCAAAATATCCTGGGGGTCACTCACTGTACCCCAAAATATCCTGGGATCCTTTATTGTACCTCAAAATATCCTGGGGGTTCATTAATTGTACCTCAAAATATCCTGGGAGTCACTCACTGTACCCTGGGGTCACTCACTGCTCCCCAAAATATCCTGGGGTTCATTAATTGTACCCCAAAATATCCTGGGAGTCACTCATTGTACCCCCAAATATCCTGGGGTCATTCACTGCTCCCCAAAATATCCTGGAGATCCTTTATTGTACCCCAAAATATCCTGGGGGGTCGCTCACTGCTCCCCAAAATATCCTGGGGTCATTTATTGTAGCTCAAAATATCCTGGGGGTCACTCATTGTACCCCAAAATACCCTGGGGTTCATTAATTGTACCCCAAAATATCCTGGGAGTCACTCATTGTACCCCAAAATATCCTGGGGATATTTATTGTACCCCAAAATATCCTGGGAGTCACTCATTGTACCCTGGGGTCACTCACTGCTCCCCAAAACATCCTGGGGATATTTATTGTACCCCAAAATATCCTGGGGGTCATTCACTGCTCCCCAAAATATCCTGGGGTTCATTAATTGTACCCCAAAATATCCTGGGAGTCACTCATTGTACCCCAAAATATCCTGGGGGTCACTCACTGTACCCCAAAATATCCTGGGGATCCTTTATTGTACCCCAAAATATCCTGGGGGTCATTCATTGTACCCCAAAATATCCTGGGGGTCACTCACTGCACCCTGGGGTCACTCACTGCTCCCCAAAACATCCTGGGGGTCATTCATTGTACCCCAAAATACCCTGGGGGGGTCACTCATTGTACCCCAAAACATCCTGGGGGTCATTCATTGTACCCCAAAATATCCTGGGGTCACTTATGGCACCCTAAATATCCTGGGGGTCACTCATTGTACCCCAAAATATCCTGGGGGTCACTCATTGTACCCCGGGGTCACTCACTGCTCCCCAAAACATCCTGGGGGTCATTCATTGTACCCCAAAATACCCTGGGGGTCACTCATTGTACCCCAAAATACCTGGGGTCACTCATTGTACCCCAAAAATATCCTGGGGGTCACTCATTGTACCCCAAAAATATCCTGGGGGTCACTCACTGCACCCTGAAAATCCTGGGATTTCATTTATCCCACCCTAAAACACCCTGGGGTTCATGGATCCCACCCCAGAACATCCTGGAATTTCATTTATCCCATCCTAAAACACCCCAAGATTCCATTTCCTTCACCCTGAAATATCCTGGAGTTCATTTGCTCTACCCTAAAACACCCTGGGCTTCATGGATATCACCCTAAAACCTCCTGGGATTTATCAACCATATCCTAAAACATCCCAGGTTTGATGGATCCCACCCTAAAACATCCCAGGATTCATTTATTCCATCCTAAATCATCCTGGATTAATTTATTGCACCCTAAAACCTCCTGGGATTTATCAACCATATCCTAAAACATCCCAGGTTTGATGGATCCCACCCTAAAAGATCCCAGGATTCATTTATTCCATCCTAAATCATCCTGAATTAATTTATTGCACCCTAAAACATCCTGGGGTTCACAGGTTCCACCCTAAAACACGCTGGGATTTATCAGTCATATCCTAAAAGATCTCAAAGTTCATTTATCCCATCCTAAAACATCCCAGGATTCATTTATTCCATCCTAAAATATCCTGGGATTTCATTTATCCCTTCCTAAATAATCCAGAATTCATTTATTGCACCCTAAAACATTCTGGGATTTATCAACCATATCCTAAAACATCCCAGGTGTGATGGATCCCACCCTAGAACATCCTGGGATTCCATTTATCCCATCCTAAAACATCCCAGGATTCATTTATTCCATCCTAAAATATCCTGGGATTTTATTTATCACATCCTAAATAATCCAGAATTCATTTATTGCACCCTAAAACATTCTGGGATTTATCAACCATATCCTAAAACATTCCAGGTTTTATGGATCCCATCCAAAAATATCCTGGGATTCCTCCAAACATCCCAGGATTCATTTATTGCACCCTAAAACACCCTGGGGTTCCTGGATCCCACCCCAAAACATCCCAAATTTTACCAGTCCCACCCTAAAACATCCCAGGATTCACTGATCCCATCCTAAATCACTCCAAGGTTCCTGGATCCCACCAAAAATCATCCTGGGATCCATTTATCCCACCCCAAAATATCCTGGGATTCACCAATCCCACCCTAAAATATCCTGGGGTTCATTTATTCCATCCTAAATAATCCAGGATTGATTTATTGCACCCTAAAATATCCTGGAATTTCATTTATCCCACCCTAAAATATCCTGGGATTCATTTATTCCATCCTAAATCATCCTGGATTAATTTATTGCACCCTAAAACATCCTGGGGTTCACAGGTTCCACCCTAAAACACGCTGGGATTTATCAGTCATATCCTAAAAGATCTCAAAATTCATTTATTCCATCCTAAAACATCCCAGGATTCATTTATTCCATCCCAAAATATCCTGGGATTTTATTTATCCCATCCTAAATAATCCAGGATTTATTTATTGCACCCTAAAATATTCTGGGATTTATCAATCATATCCTAAAACATCCTGGGATTCATTTATTCCATCCTAGAACATCCCAGGATTCATTTATTCCATCCTAAATCATCTTAGATTCATTTATTGCACCCTAAAACACCCTGGGCTTCATGGATATCACCCTAAAACCTCCTGGGATTTATCAACCATACCCTAAAACATCCCAGGTTTGATGGATCCCACCCTAAAACATCCTGGGATTCATTTATTCCATCCTAAATCATCTTAGATTCATTTATTGCACCCTAAAACATCCTGGGGTTCATGGATCCCACCCTAGAACATCCTGAAATTCCATTTATCCATCCTAAAACACCCCAGGATTCATTTATTCCATCCTAAAATATCCTGGGATTTTATTTATCCCATCCTGAATAATCCAGAATTCATTTACTGCACCCTAAAACACTCTGGGATTTATCAACCATATCCTAAAACATCCCAGGTTTGATGGATCCCACCCTAAATCATCCTGGAATTCCATTTATTCCATCCTGAAACACCTCAGGATCCATTTATCCCACCCTAGAACATCCTGGGATTTTATTTATCCCATCCTAAATAATCCAGGATTTATTTATTGCCCCCTAAAATATCCTGGGGTTCATGGATCCCACCCTAGAACATCCTGGAATTCCATTTATCCCATCCTAAAACATCCCAGGATTCATTTATTCCACCCCAAAATATCCTGGGATTTTATTTATCCCTTCCTAAATAATCCAGAATTCATTTACTGCACCCTAAAACATTCTGGGATTTATCAACCATATCCTAAAACATTCCAGGTTTTATGGATCCCATCCAAAAATATCCTGGGATTCCTCCAAACATCCCAGGATTCATTTATTCCATCCCAAAATGTCCTGGGATTTTATTTATCCCACCCTAAATAATCCAGGATTTATTTATTGCACTCTAAAAAATTCTGGGATTTATTTATTGTACCCTAAAACATCCTGGGATTCACCCAAACATCCCAAATTTCATCCATCCCACCCTAAAACATCCCAGATTTTATCAATCCCACCCTAAATTAATCAAGATTTCATTAATCCCACCCTAAAATAATCACAATTTTATCAATGCCACCCTAAAACAGTCAGAAATTTATAAACCCCACCCTAAAATATTCAGGATTTCATTAATCCCACTCTAAAATAATCACAATTTTATCAATCCAACCCTAAAATATTCAAGATTTTCCCAGGAAAAGCAAATACAGTCTGAGATTCTGGCTTTTCCTGGGGCAAAAAAGGAGTTAAATTCAGATTTTAATTTTTTTTTTTAAGTGGAATTAAATCAATATTCAATGGAAATTCCAATGGTTGAATGGATTATTTTAAAAGCTCAGGAAGAGGTTAAAATGAATTTTTTTTTCTTTAAAAATAAATCAAATCAAATAATTTGGGAGTTTTTATGGATTTTCCAGTTTCTAGAGAGATAAAATCTGGCTGAAGTTCAATTTTTCTATCTAAAAATCAAATTAAACCAAAGAATTCCATGAAAATCTGGAGCTTTAATGGATTTTTCCAAGTTCTGAAGGTTGAAATGTGGCTAAAATTCCAATTTTTTCTTTAAAAAAAAATTTAAAAAGTATTCCATGGAACTCCTGAGTTCTAATGGATTTTCTGGGTTTTAGAGTGGAAAAATTCAACCTTGGGAAGTAGAAATGGGTCAAAAAAAGCTTCAAATCCTTAAAAAATATAAAATTCCCCTGGGATTTTTCATAGAAAAACAAAAATTCCAGATCAAGGTTCGTTGGTTCATTAAAAACAGGAAAATCTAAATTAAAAAAATTAATAAATCCAGCAAAAAACCCCCAAGGAAACAGAAAAAATTCCCAATTTTTCCCTCACTTGGCCAAAAAAATCCTAAAACTCCCAACAAAATTGGAAATATTTCCATAAAATCCAAGTTTGGGAGAAAAATGGGAATAATTTCACTTCAATCCCAATAAAAATCTGTTCCACAGTGATCCATGCTGCAGAAATCCTCCCAAAATCAGGATTTTTCGCCTCAAAAAATCAGGATTTTTCACCAAAATTAGGATTTTCTCTCAGAAAACAGGATTTTTCTCCTCAAAAATCAGTATTTCCTCTCAGAAATCACTATTTTTCCATCAAAAATCACTATTTTTCCTTTCAAAATCCAGACTTTTCCCTCAAAATGAGAATTTTCCCCTCCAAGTCCCCAAACTTTCCCCAAACCCAGAGATTTCCCCTTTTAAAAATTCCCCAATTTCCCCCTGGATTATTTCTCCAAATTCCAAACTTTTCTCCTCAAAACCGGGAATTTTCCACCCAAAATTGATAAAAATCAGGATTTTTCTTTCAAATTTGAATTTTCTGAAATTCTGATTTTTTCCTGAAAACCCCCAAATTTTCCCGATTTTCCCTCCAGCTCTTCTCCCAAAACCCAACTCGGAATTTGCTCATTCCAGGAATTCCATTGATTGATTCCCCTCAATCCTCCGAAAAAATCCCAAACTCAACTTTTTCCCGCTTTTTTTCCCCCAAAAATCCCGATTTTCCCCATCGGGAATGGGATTTTATCCCAATTTCTGGACCTTTAAAAATGGAATAAAACCCTCAAAAAAAAAAAAAAATCCTCGGGATCCTCCCCCCAAAATTTGGAGATTGGGATTTTTCGGGGAAAATGGGAATTTTGTGAGGGGGAGGATCTGGGTTTTTTCCCCGATTTTTTTTTTCCCGGTATTTGGGATCCTTCCCGAGATTCTGACCCAGTTTTTTTCCCGGTTCTGGGATTTTTATTTTTTAATTTTTTCCCCCGGTTCTTTTCCAACTTCTGGGGATTCTCTCCCGGTTTTTGAGCTCCCTCCCGAAAATCTCAAAGTTCTCTCCCGGTTCCTTTTCCGATCCTGCAGATTCTTCCCCATTTTGGGGAATTCTTTCCCGATTTTGGAGAATTCTTTCCCGATTTTGGGGGATTCTTCCCCGATTTTGGAAAATTCTTCCCCGAATTTAGGGAATTCTTTTCCGATTTGGAGAATTCTTTCCCGATTTTGGGGAATTCTTTCCCGATTTTGGGGGATTCTTTCCCGATTTTGGGGAATTTTTTCCCGGTTTTGGGATCCCTCCTGAGCATCTCAAGGTTTTTTTCCCGCTTCCCTCCGGGAGTTCCCTTCGGGTTTTTGGGACCTTCCCGAGGATCTGGGGATCCTTCCCGAGGATCAGCGGTTTCTTTCCCAATTTTTTTAGGATCCCTGCTGGGAATCTCGGGAGTTCCTTTCCCGGTTCTGGGGTTCCTTTCCAGGTTCTGGGGTTCCTTTCCCAATTTTTTTAGGATCCCTGGCGAGCATCTCGGGGGTTCCTTGTCCCGGTTCTGGGGTTCCTTTCCCAGTTTTTAGGATCTCTCCTGGGAATCTCGGGGTTCCCTTCCCGGTTCTGGGGTTTCTTTCCCTGTTTTTAGGATCCCTCTAGGGAATCTCGGAATCCCTTTCCCGGCTCTGGGGGTAACTTTCCCGATTCTTTCCCGGTTCTGGGGGTCCCTTTCCCGGTCCTTTCCCGGTTCTGGGGGCTCATTTCCCAATTTTTAGGATCCCGGCCGGGAATATCGGAATCCCTTTCCGGGTTCTTTCCCGGCTCTGGGGTCCCTGCCCCGCTCCCGTCTCTCGCCCACCGCTCACCCGCCGGCGCCTCCTCCTCCTTGCTCTCGGCCGCGGCCGCTTCATCCCCGCTGGGCGCCTCCTCCGGCGGCCGCTCGGCCCCGTTCACGCCGCCGCCGCCGCCGCCCGTTGCTGCCTTCGGCCGCCTCAGGCTCGGCCGCGGCCGCCGCTCCCTCCTCCTCCTGCGGCGGCTGCAGCGGCTCCAGCGCCGCGGGCTCGGCCGGGGCCGCCTCCTCTTCCTCCTCCTCCTCCTCCTCCTCCTCCCCGGGGGGGCCGGGCTGGGCCGGGGCCGCCTCGGGGGCCGCGGCAGCCGCTTCGTCCTCATCCGCCAGCAGCGCTTCCTCGTCCTCCTCCTCCTCCTCTTCCTCCTCCTCCTCCTCTTCCTCCTCCTCCTCCTCCTCCTCCTCCTCCCCGCCGTGGGGCCGCCCGCCCAGGGCTCCCGCCGGCCCCGCTTCCCCGCGCAGCCCGCGGCCGGGCCTCCCCGCCGCCGCCGCCGCCGCCTTCCTCGGGCCCCGCCGCCAACATCTCGGCGTCCAGGGCCTCCTGCAGCCGCTGCGCCAGCTCCACCTTCAGCCCGCGGGCGTCCAGGCCGCGCCGGCCCAGCTCGGCCCGCAGCTCGGTCACCTTCAGCCGCTTCACGTCCATGGCGGGGCCGGTGTGAGGGGAGGGAGGGGGGAAGGGGCGCGGGGCGGGGGAAGGAAGCGGAAGCGCGGGCGCGCTGAGGCGGCGGCGCCGAGGCCGGAGCGCGAGGCCGGGCCGGGCCCGAGGCCGCGGGGCGGGGACTGCGGGAGGGCAGGGGCGGAAGGAAGGGGGCGGAGAAGGACGGGAGGGGGGAGAAGGGAGAAGAGAGCGAGAGCGCGAGGCAGGGCCGCCGCCGCTGGCGCGGGAGGGGGCGGCCGGAGCGCGCAGCGATCGCCGGGCCCGTCCCGCTCCCGCCGCCGCCGCCGCCTCAGCCGCGCCTGCGCCGCCGCCGCCCTCAGCCGCGCCCCCGCGCGCCGCGCGCCGCCCGCCCCGCGCATGCGCCGCGCCTGCGCGCCGGCGCAAACCCCGCCCGCGCCGCGGCAGCGCGCAGGCGCGGCGCATGCGCGGGAGGCGCTCCGCGCCGCGCGCAGCCGCAGTCCGCGCCCTCCCCCTCCCCCTCAGCCCCACCTACGTGCGCAGCGGCCGCCGCGGCCGTGGCGGCGGCTTCGCCCCGTCCCTCCCTTTCCTCCCCGCGCGCGGCCCGCGCCCGCCGCTCCGATTTTCTGATTGGCGCCGAGCGCGCTGTTCTGCCCAGCGACGGCGAAAAGCCGCGCGCCCATTGGCGGCTGAGGGCGAGGGGGGGGCGCTCTCCTCGCGCGCGCTTTCCCGCCCGCCCCGCCGCCGCCATTTTGTTTCGGTGGAGGAAGGGGGAAAGCGCGCGGCGCGCTGCTGGGAAGGGAGAGGATGAAGGGTTAAAGATGTGTGAAACACAGAAAATAAACACGCTCTGTTCGGTTTGGGTTTGGGAGCGGGCGCGCACGAAGCGCCGAGGCGGAGACTGGGCCGCGCTCCCCTCAGGAAACACGCGTGGCCCCCCCTCGCTCTGCCCAACTCCCCTCACGCATTTATTTATCAAACCCTTCAAACTCCTCACACGCTCCTTTTCACATTGTCAATATTTATCATTCTCCACCTAAAACTCCAATTTCAGTTAGAAAGCGCCGAAATGAGGGAGTTTAACCCCAAAAAGAGGCGCGGGGAGGGAGCCGCCATTTTACAGCGCGCTGTGAGGGGACGTGAGGGAAAACCCGGCAGGGCCGGACTCAGAACCCGCGGGGCCGATTATAAAACAAACCTGAGCACTAAAACAACACAATAAGACATAAGATAAACTACAATTAAATGTATAGAGAGACAAAACATACTTTAATCTGTTTTTTACCGATAAAAGTCCCCGTGGGGGTGCACCGTTCCCGGAGGCACTGCAATACCGGGACGATGCGCGGAGCGGAGGGAGCAAGCTCCGGATCCAACTCCCAGCGCCAAAAATCCGTTTAATATGAAGTCCTCTCATCGAGGACGTATCAGATATTAAACTGATAAGAACAGATACTACACTTGATCTTAGCCAAAAGGCCGAGAAGCGATGGCGCCGGCTCCCCGCGCCCCGCACCCGCCGCCGCTCGCCCCGCCCGCAGCTCACGGACACCCCGCGCCGCCTCCCAGCCCTTCCTCTCCCGTTCCCGGAGCTTTCCCGCATCTCATCCGGCACCTCCCGCTCGCGTCCCGCACGGTCCGACCCCCTGTACCC
>JAKWBO010001198.1:0-17317 GCA_034336685.1 Luscinia luscinia
CCAGAATCCCAGAGATACTTGGGATTTAGAAACTTCGAAGTTCTTGAAAATCTTTGGGATTTAAGGTAGTGCTGGGAATAATCCATATGGAATTCTCAAAGTTCCTAGGGTTGAAAGAACGAAATCCAGCAGGAATTCCCAAAAATCCTGGGAATTTGGGGCTCTGCACCAGCATCCGGCACTGGAACGTGTGGCTGCTCAGCCAAGGCACCCCGTTCACTGGAGGGGGAAAATTGGGAAAAATGGGATTGGGAATTCCCAAAAATCCCGGGAGTTTGAGGAGCACAAATCCAGCCACAATTCCCAAAAATTCCTTGGGTTTAAAGGACTGGAAATTCATTAAAATCTCCGGGATTTAAGGAAGTGCTGGGAACGATCCACGTTGAATTCCCAAAGATCTCTGGGATTTAAGGGACTGGAAATTCCTGAAAATTTCTGGGATTTAAGGGAAGTGCTGGGAACAATCCAGCCAGAATTCCCAAATATCCCTTGGATTTAAAGGACTGAAATTCCTGAAAATTTCTGGGATTTAAGGAAGTGCTGGGAACAATCCAGCCAGAATTCCCAAATATCCCTTGATTTAAAGGACTGGAAATTCCTGAAAATCTCTGGGATTTAAGGAAGTGCTGGGAACGATCCACGTTGAATTCTCAAAGGCCTCTGGGATTTAAGGGACTGGAAATTGATGAAAATCTCTGGGCTTTAAGGGAAGTGCTGGGAATGATCCACATGGAATTCCCAAAAATCCCTGGGATTTAAGGAGCACAATCCCGACATTTCCAGAAATCTCAGGGATTTAAAAAATTCCTGAAAATTCCTGGGATTTAAGGGAACTGCTGGGAATAATCCAGCCAGAATTCCCAAATATCCCTTGGATTTAAGGGACTCGAAATTCCCAAAAATCTCTGGGATTTAAGGGAAGTGCTGGGAATAATCCAGCCAGAATTCCCAAATATCCCTTGGATTTAACAGACTCGAAATTCTTGAAAATCTTTGGGATTTAAGGGAAGTGCTGGGAACAATCCAGCCAGAATTCCCAAATATCCCTGGGGTTGAAAGAATGAAATCCAGCAGGAATTCTCAAAAATCCCTAGGAGTTTGAGGAGCACAAATCCAGCCACAATTCCCAAAAATTCCTTGGATTTAAGGGACTGGAAATTGATGAAAATCTCTGGGATTTAAGGAAGTGCCGGGAACGATCCACGTTGAATTCCCAAAGATCTCTGGGGTTTAAGGGACTCAAAATTCCTGAAAATTTTTGGGATTTAAAGGAAGTGCTGGGAATGATCCCATGGAAATCCCAAAAATCCCTGGGATTGAAGGAGCACAATCCAGACAACATTTCCAGAAATCTCGGGGATTTAAGAAATTCTGAAAATTCCTGGGGATTTAAGAAAGTGCTGGGAATAATCCACTCAGAATTCTTCCCAGATTTTTCCTGGGTTTTTCCATGTTTTTCAGCTTTTTCATAGTTTTCCCCAGATTTTTCTCGTTTTTCCCAGAATTTTTACCTATTTTCCCTTATTTTTCCAGACTTTTCCTGGATTTTGCCACATTTTGCCCAGATTTTCCCCAGATTTTCCTTGGACTTTTCCTGCATTTTTACCAAATTTTGACCAGATTTTTCCCATATTTCTCATGGATTTTCCCTGGATTTTCCTCAGATTTGGCCCAGATTTTTCCCTAATTTTCCCCCAATTTTTCCTGGATTTTTCTCAGATTTTCCCTGATTTTACCCAAATTTTTTCCCAGATTTTCCTGGATTCTTCCCACATTTTTCCCAGATTTTTCCCAGATTTCTCCCAGACTCATATTTTTCCCAATTTTCCCCGATTTTTGAGATTTTTCCTTCAATTTTCCTCAGATTTTCCCCAATTTTTCCCAGATTTTCCCCAAATTTTTCCTCTATTTTCCCAGATTTTTCTGGGATTTTTCTAGATTTTCCCCATATTTTCCCCAAATTTTCTCATTACTTCTCCTGTATTTTCCGCATTTTCCCACATTTTCCCCCAATTTTCCCTGGATTTTCCCAGATTTTTCCTGCACTTTTTCCAGATTTTTCTGGGATTTTCCCAATTTTCCCAGATTTTCCCGGACATTTCCTGGGTTTTCTCAGATTTTCGAGATTTTCCCTTGATTTTTCCTGGATTTCTCCCAGATTTTTCTATTTTTTTCCTGGATTTTTCACAGATTTTTCCCTGATTTTCCCCAATTTTCACCAAATTTTCCCTGAATTTTTCTCCTGATTTTCCCCCGTTTTCCCCCTTATTTTCCCAGATTTTCCCAGATTTTTCTGGGATTTTTCCCGTATTTTCCCCAGATTTTCTCAGGATTTTCCTGGATTCCTCCCAGATTTTTCCCTTTTTTTCCTAGATCTTTCCCTGATTTTTCCTGGATTTTCCCCCAATTTTTTCCTGTATTTTTCCCCAATTATGCCCAGATTTCTCCCAGATTTTCCCCAAATTTTCCTCTATTTTCCTGATTTTCCCCTGATTTTCCACGTTTTGCCTGTATTTTTCCCATTATTTTTCCCAGATTTTTCCAGCATTTTTTCCAGTATTTTCCTCAGATTTTCCCAGGATTTTTCCTGGATTCCTCCCAGATTTTTCCATTTTTTCCTGGATTTTTCACAGATTTTTCCCCAATTTTTCCCCTGATTTTCCCCCGTTTCCCCCTTATTTTTTCCCAGATGTTCCCCAGATTTTTCTGGGATTTTTCCAGATTTTTCCCGTATTTTCCCCAGATTCTCCCAGGATTTTCCTGGATTCCTCCCAGATTTTTCCCTTTTTTTCCTGGATTTTCACATATTTTCCCCGATTTTCTCAAACTTTCTCCAATTTTTCCTGAATTTTCCCTCGATTTTCCCGTATTTTCCCCAGATTTCCCCGATTTTTCCAGGATTTTTCCCCAAATTTTCCCCAGATTTTCCCAATTTCCCCAGATTTTCCCCCAATTTTTCTGAGATTTTCTCCAATTTTCCCTGAATTTTCCCCAGATTTTCCCAGATTTTCCCCAATTTTCCCTGAATTTTTCCCAGATTTTCCCAGATTTTCCCCCAATTTTTCCCTGAATTTTCCCCCGATTTTCCCCAGATTTTCCCAGATTTTCCCCAATTTTCCCTGAATTTCCCGCGATTTTCCCCAGATTTTCCTGTACTTCTCCCCTATTTCCCAGGCTATTCCCAGCGTGGGTGCCGCATCCAGGGACTTGGGCAGCAGGTTCTTGACGAACTTCGGCGTGGTCGCCCACGTGCAGGATGCTGTAGGCGCTGGAGTTCATCAGCTCCTCCTGCCCGTAGCCCAGGTACCCGGTCACGTTCTCCGACACGAACACGATCCTGCCCTCCCGGTTCACCACTGAAGAAGAAACCATCCAGGGCCTGGCAAGAGGAAAAATTCCAAGCATTTATCCTAAAAATCCATCCAGGGGCTGGAAAGGGAAAATTCAAAGATTTATCCCAAAAACCCCTCCAGGGCCTGGCAAAGGGAAAAATTCCAAAAATTTATCCTAAAATCCATCCTGGCCTGGAAAGGGAAAATTCCAAAATTTATCCTAAATATCCATCCAGGGGCTGGAAAAAGGAAAATTCCTAAGATTTATCTTAAATATCCCATCCAGGGCCTGGCAAAAGGGAAAAGTGGGAAAAAGGAAAAAGTTATTATGTTGTATCCCAAAAATCCATCCAGGGCCTGGAAAGGGAAAATTCCAAAGATTTATCCCAAAAATTCATCCAGGGGCTAGAAAAGGGAAAATTCCAGAGATTTATCCCAAAAATCCATCCAGCCTGGAAAAGGGAAAATTCCAGAGATTTATCCCAAAAATCCATCCAGGGCCTGGCAAAGAGGAAAAATTCCAAGCATTTATTCTAAAAATCCATCCAGGGGCTGGAAAGGGAAAATTCCAAAGATTTATCCTAAATATCCCATCCAGGGCCTGGCAAGGTAAAAAATGGGAATTTTCCTGTTCACATTCCAAATTTTCCTTTGGAATTCTAAATCCCAAAAATCTCCCTCCCATTTAAACCCTAAAATCTGAGATTAAAACACAAAATCTTTCCCTAAAACTTGGGACTAAAGCCCAAAATCCACCAAAAATCCCCAAAAATCCCAGATTTGGCTCATTCCCAATTTTCCTTTGGAATTTCAAGATCCCAAAAAATCTCCTTTCCATTTAAACCCTAAAATCTGAGATTAAAACACAAAATCTTTCCCTAAAACCCAGAATTAAAGCACAAAATCCACCAAAAATCAAAAAAAATCCGATTTGGCTCATTCCTGATTTTTCCCTGCCCCCATTCCCGATTTTCCCCATCCTCATTCCCAATTTTCCCTGCTCCCCATTCCCAGTTTTCCCCACCCACATTCCAAATTTTCCCGCCCTATTCCCAATTTTTCCCCACCTCCCATTCCCAATTTTTCCCACCCCATTCCCAATTTTCCCCACCCCATTCCCAATTTTCCCATCCCTCATTCCAAATTTTTCCTGCCCCCATTCCCAACTTTCCCCACCCACATTCCCAATTTTCCCTGCCCCCATTCCCAATTTTCCCCCATTCCCAGTTTTCCCCACCCCCAATCCCTAATTTTTTTTTTCCCCACCCCATTCCCGACTATCCCCACTCACATTCCCAATTTTCCCACCCTATTCCTGATTTTCCCCATCCTCATTCCCAATTTCCCCGCCCACATTCCAAATTTTCCCCACCCACATTCCAAATTTTCCCGCCCCATTCCTGATTTTTCCCCGCCCCATTCCCATTTTCCCCACCCCCATTTACAATTCTCCCCACCCCCATTCCTGAATTTTCCCCACCCATTCCTGATTTTTCTCGCCCCCATTCCCAAGTTTTCCCCGCCCCATTCCCAATTTCCCCACCCACATTCCCAATTTTTCCTGCCCATATTCCCTATTTCCCCGCCCCATTCTTGATTTTTTCCGCCCTCATTCCCATTTTTCCCCGTCCACATTTCCAATTTTTCCCGTCCACATTTCCAATTTTCCTGCCCCATTCCCAATTTTTCCCCACCCATTCCCTATTTTCCCGCCCCATTCCTGACTATCCCCACCCACATTCCGATTTTCCCCATCCCCATTCCCAATTTTCCCGCCCCATTTCTGATTTTCTCCGCCCACATTCCCAATTTTTCCCCACCCATATTCCCGATTTTTCCCGCCACATTCCCAATTTTCCTGCCTCCCATTCCTGAATTTTTCGCCACCCCCCATTTCCGATTTTCTCCGCCCCCATTCTTGATTTTTTCCGCCCCTATTCCCAGTTTTCCCGCCCCCATTCCCGATTTTCCCCACCCCATTCCCAATTTCCCCACTCACATTCCTGATTTTTTCCGCCCCCATTCCCGGTTTTCCCCACCCACATTCCCAATTTTCCTGCCCCATTCCTCATTTTCCCCGCCCCCATTCCCAATATTTCCCCGCCCCATTCCAAATTTTCCCTGTCCCCATTCCCAGTTTTCCCCACCCCATTCCCTATTTTCCCCACCCCTATTCCCATTTTTCCTGCCCCCATTCCCAGTTTTCCCCACCCCCATTCCCTATTTTCCCCCACCCCATTCCCATTTTTCCCCATCCCCATTCTCAATTTTTCCCCACCCACATTCCGATTTTCCCCACCCACATTCCCACTTTTCCTCGCCCCATTCCCAATTTTCCCCACCCCATTCCTGATTTTCCCCATCCATTCCCAATTTCCCGCCCACATTCCAAATTTTCCCCACCCACATTCCAAATTTTCCCGCCCCATTCCTGATTTTTCCCGCCCATTCCCATTTTTTCCTCACCCCCATTCCGATTTTCCCCACCCACATTTCCAATTTTCCCCACCCACATTTCCAATTTTCCCCACCCACATTCCCAATTTTCCCCACCCCCATTCCCACTTTTCCCCACCACCATTCCCAATTTTCCCGCCCCCATTCTTGATTTTTCCCGCCCCCATTCCGATTTTCCCGCCCCCATTCCCAGTTTTTTCCCGAATTCGGCCGCACCTCGAGCAGCAGCGGCCCCAGCGATTCCTTCTCGATGACGCCCTGGCTGCTGGAGGAGATGTCCGACTTCTGCACCTCGTCATCCGTCGCTTTTTCTGGGAAAAAAACACGAAAAAATCGGGAATTAAAAAAAAAAATTGGAAAAAATCCAATTTGGGTTTTGGCGCAGTCAAATTCCCAATTTTTTGGGATTAAAGAGGAAAATGGAGCAGAAAAATCACCAAATTTGGGAATTTCGCTGGTGGGGAAATTTTGGGTTTTCTTTTAGGTTTTGGGGTTTTGGGATTTGAGAAAATTTTGGTGAAAAGTGGAAAAAAAAAAGGGAATTTTGGGATTTACAAAAATGGAAAATCTGGGATCTAAAAAAAATGGGAATTGTGGGATGTTTTAAAATCCTGGTGATAAGTGGAAAGAAATGGGAATTCTGAGATTTTCAAAAATAGGAATTCTGAGATTTAAAAAATGGGAATGCTGAGATTTTTAGAAAATGGGAATTCTGGGATTTTATTAAAATCTTGGTGGTGAATGGAAAAAAATGGGAATTCTGGGATTTTATTTTAAATGGGAATTCTGAGATTTTTTTTAAAAAGGGATTTCTGGAATTTTAAAAAAATGGGAATTCGGGGATTTTTTAACATCTTGGTGAAAAGTGGAAAAAAATGGGAATTCTGGGATTTTAAAAAAACCTGGGAATTCTGGGATTTCAAAAAATGGGAAATCTGGGATTTTTAAATCCTGGTGGTGTGTGGAAAAAAATTGAGAATTCTGCAATTTAAAAAATGGGAATTCTGAGATTTTTTAAAAGGAATTGGAATTTTAAAAATGGGAATTTGGACATTTTTAAATTTTGGTAATAAGTGGAAAAAAATGGGAATTCTGAGATTTTAAAAATGGGAATTTGGGGATTTTAAAAGTGAGAATTCTGGGATTTAAAAAATGGGAATTCTGGGATTTTTAAAATCCTGGTGGTAAGTGGGGAAAAAGGAGTGATTGAAAAAAAAAAAAAGGAAAAAGAGAAGAAAAAAAGGAAGGGAGAAAAAAATTTCCAAGGTTTTCCTTTCATCTCGAATTTGCAGGAATTCTAAATTATTTATTGATTACAAAAATTAATTGAGAGGAAAAAATTCCTGGAAAACCTTCAGGGAACCATTCAACTTCTCTTTTCACTCCTTAAATCCCAATTTTCTCTTCCCAAATCCCAATTTTCCAGAAGATTCCTGGAAAACCTCCAAGGAACGATTCCAGCACCCGTTTTCCTTTTCAAATCCCAAATTTCCCTCCTGAAATCCCAATTTTTCCCTCTTAAATCCGATTTTTCCTTCCCAAATCCCAATTTTCTCTTCTCAAATCCAGATTTTCCTGGGAAAATTCCCAGAAAAACCCCAATGGAAAAATTCCAGCACTATTTTCCCTCCCCAAATCCCAAATTTTGCTTCTCAAATCCCCATTTTCTCTTCTCAAATCCCAACTTTCCCTCTTTAAGTCTCAATTTTCTACTGGAAATTCCCAGAAAACCTCCAACACAACAATTCCAATCCCACTTTCCCTTCTCAAATCCCCAAATTTCCCTGCTCAAACCCCAAATCTCCCTCCTCAAATCCCAAATTACCCTTCTCAAATCCCAATTTTCCAAAAGAAATTCCGAAAACCTCCAACATAACAGCTCCAACACCCTTTTCTCTTCCCAATTCCCAATTTCCCTCCCCAAATCCCAATTTCCCCTCCCAAATCCCAAATTTTCCTTCTCAAATCCCAAATTTTCCTTCTCAAATCCTTGATTTTTCTCTTCTCAAATCCCAATTTTCTTTTCTCAAATTCCAATTTCTTCTTCCCCAAATCCCAATTCCCCTCCCAAATTCCAATTTTCTCTTCTCAAATCCCAATTTTTCTCCTCCCCAAATCTCAAATTCCCCCTCCCAAATCCTAAATTTCCCTCCCAAATTCCAATTTTCTCTTCTAAAATCCCAAATTTTCCTTCTAAAATCCCAAATTTTCCTTCTCAATCCCAAATTTTTCCTTCTCTAAATCCCAATTTTTCCCTCCCCAAATCAAAATTTCCCTCCCAAATCATAAATTCCCCTCCCCAAATCCCAAATTTCCCTCCCCAATCCCAAATTTCCCCTCCCCGAATCTCAAATTTCCACCCCCCAATCCCAAATTTCCCCTCCCTAAGTCCCAACTTTTCTCTTCCCTAATCCCAAATTTTTCCTTCTCGGATCCTGATTTTCTCTTCTCAAATCCCAATTTCCTTTCTCAAATCCCAATTTCCCCTCCCGAAATCCCAAATTTCCTCTCCCCAAACCCCAAATTTCCCTCCCCAAACCCCAATTTCCCTCCCCAAATCCCAATTTCCTCTCCCAAATCCCAATTTCCCCTCCCCAAATCCTAATTTTCTCTCCCTAATCCCAAATTTTCCTTCTCGGATCCTGATTTTCTCTTCTCAATCCCAATTTCCTTTCTCAAATCCCAATTTCCCCTCCCCGAAATCCCAAATTTCCTCCCAAACCCCAAATTCCCTCCCCAAACCCCAAATTTCCTCCCCAAATCCCAATTTCCCTCCCCAAATCCCAATTTCCCTCCCCAAATTCCAATTTTCTCTTCCCAAATCCCAAATTCTTCTCCCCAAACCCCAAATTTCCCCTCCCCAAATCCCAAATTTTTCCCTCCCAAAATCCAATTTCCCTCCCAAATCCTAATTTCCTCCCCAAATTCAATTTTCTATTTTCAGTCCCAATTTTCCTTCTCAAGTCCCACTTTTCTCTTCTCAAATCCCAATTTCCCTTCCCAATCCCAAATTTTCCTTCTCAAATCTAACTTCCTCTCCCCAAATCCCAATTTCCTCCCAAATTCCACTTTCTCTTCTCAATCCCAATTTTCCTTCTCAAATCCCAATTTCCCCTCCCAAAGCCAGACTTCCCTCCCAAATCCCAATTTTCTCTTCCCAAATCCCAAATTCTTTCCTTCTCAAATCTCAATTTCTCTTCTCAAATCCCAATTTCCCTCCCCAAATCCCAGATTTTCCTTCTCAAATCTAATTTCCCCTCCCCAAATCCCAATTTTCTCTTCCCAAATCCCAATTTTCCTTCTCAATCCCAAGTTCTTTCTTCTCAAATCCCAATTTTCTCTTCTAATCCCAATTCTCCCTAACCCTAAATTCTCCTCCCCAAATCCCATTTTCCCTCCCTAAATCCCAATTTTCCTCCCAAACCCCAATTCTTCCTCACAATCCCCGATTTTCCTCCCCTAGATCTCACCTCCTCCCCAAATCCAACTTTCCTCCCCAATCCCCAATTCCCTCCCATTCCAATTTTCCTCTCTCAATCTCAGATTTTTCCTTCTCTAAATCCCAATTTCCCTCCTAAATCCCAATTTCCTTTCTCAAATTCCAATTCCCCCTCCCCAAACCCCTAATTTCCACTCCCCAAATCCCATTTTCCCCTCCCCAAATCTCAAATTCTTCCTCCCTAAACCCCAAATTTCCCCTCCCTAAATCCCAACTTCCTCTCCCAAATCCCACTTCCTTTCTCAAATCCCAATTTTTTCCCTCCCCAAACCCCAATTCCCTCTCCCATATCCCCAAATCTCTCCGAATCCCAAATTCCCTCCCCAAATCCCAATTCCTTTTCTCAATCCCAATTTTTCCCTCCCCAAACCCCAAATTTCCTCCTATATCCCAAACTTCCCCCGCAATCCCAAATTTCCTCCTCCAAATCCCAATTTTCTCTTCCAAATCCCAATTTTCCTTCTCAACCTAACTTCCTCCCAAATCCCACTTCCTTCTCAAATCCTAATTTTTCCCTCCCCAAACCCTAATTTCCCCTCCTAAATCCTAAATTTTCCTTCTCGCGATCCCAATTTTCTCTTCTCAAATCCCCATTTCCCTCCCCACCCCCAAACCTCCCCTCCCCCATTCTCCCCGCTCCCCACCCTGCTCCAGGCGCTTCATCTGCTGGATCTGATCCACGTTTTTCTTCTAGGATCTGGTACTTGTCGGTTTGACGCTCAGCGAGTCGATGTCGCTGATGTTGGCCGACAACAGCTCGGCCAGCTCCTCCAGGTACCGGTGCTCCTGCTCACGCCGCCGCTTCTCCAGCTTCTGCCAACGCCGCCTGTCACCGAAACCCGGCACCGGCTCCTCCCACTCACCCCAGCTTTGCCCAAATCCTCCCCATTTCCACCAATTTTTCCGATTTTTTCCCAGTTTTCGCTAATTTTTTCCCCAGTTTTTCAATTTTTCCCCATTTTTCGTATATTTTTTTCTGAGTTTCTCCAGATTTTTCTCAGTTTTCCCCGAAGTTTTTCTCGACTTTTTCCCAGTTTTTTCCCAATTTGTTCTCCATTCTCCACTTTTTCCCAGTTTTTCCAGATTTTTCCCAACTTTTTCCCGTTTTTCCCCCACTTTTCCCTATTTTTTTCCAAGTTTTTTCCTGATTTTTCTCAGTTTTCCCCAGTTTTTTCCCAATTTTTTCTCCGTTTTTCTCCACTTTTTTCCCCACTTTTTTCCCAGTTTTTCCCGATTTTTTCCCACTTTTTTCCGGTTTTTCCCAATTTTTCAACCATTTTTCACTATTTTTTCTGAGTTTTTCCCGATTTTTTCAGTTTTCCCTGTTTTTTTCTCTGCTTTTTCCAGTTTTTCCCACCTTCTCCTGTTTTCTCAATTTTTTCTCCATTTTCTCCCACTTTTTCCCCAATTTTTTCCCAGTTTTTCCCTAATTTTTCCCCACTTTTCCCCAGTTTTCCCAATTTTCCAGTTTTTCCCTGATTTTTCCCACTTTTTCCCTAGTTTTTCCTAATTTTTCCCCATTTTTTCACTATTTTTTTGCAGTTTTTCCTGATTTTTTTCTCAGTTTTCCCCAGTTTTCTATCTGTTTTCCCAGTCTTTCCTAATTTTCTCATTTTCTCTACTTTTTCCCACTTTTTCCCAGTTTTTCCCAATTTTTCCCTATTTTTCCCTATTTTTTCTGAGTTTCTCCAGATTTTTCTCAGTTTTCCCGAGTTTTTCCGACTTTTCCCAGTTTTTTCCCAATTTGTTCTCCATTCTCCACTTTTTCCCCAGTTTTTCCGGATTTTTTCCCCATTTTTTCCGGTTTTTCCCAAGTTTTCACAATTTTTTCCCGATTTTTTTTCCTGAATTTTTCTCAGTTTTCCCAGTTTTTCTCTGCTTTTTCCCATTTCTTTCCCAATTTTCTCCATTTTTCACTATTTTTTCCGAGTTTTTCCTGATTTTTTCCCCACTTTTTCCCCCACTTTTCCCAATTTTTTCCCATTTTTCACTATTTTTTTCTGAGTTTTACCTGATTTTTATCAGTTTTCCCCAGTTTTTCTCTTTTTTCCCAGCTTCTCCTGTTTTCTCCCACTTTTTCTCCATTTTTTCCCACTTTTCCCTGATTTTCTTCCCACTTTTTTCCCCACTTTTTCCTCAGTTTTTCCCCATTTTTCGCTTTTTTTTCCTAACTTTTTTCCTGATTTTTTCTCAGATTTCTCCCAGTTTTTTTCTCTGCTTTTCCCCAGTTTTTTCCCAATTTTTTCTCCATTTTTCTCCACTTTTTCCCTTTTTCCTCATTTTTTCCCACTTTTTTCCCAGTTTTTCCGGATTTTTTCCCGCTTTTCCCCCGTTTTCTCCCAATTTTTCCCCCATTTTTCACTATTTTTTAATGAGTTTTTCCTGAATTTTTTCTCAGTTTTCCCCCAGTTTTTTATCTGCTTTTTCCCAGTTCTTTCCCAATTTTTTCTCTGTTTTTCTCCACTTTTTTCCCCACTTTTTTCCCAGTTTTTCCTAATTTTTTTCCTACTTTTTCCCCGCTTCTCCCAATTTTATCTCCATTTTCCCTCTTTTCAGTTCTTTCCTGATTTCTCTTATTTTTCCCACAGTTTTCTCTCTGCTTTCTAGTTTTTTCCCACCTTCTCCTGTTTTCTCCCAATTTTTCTCCATTTTTCCCACTTTTTTCCCAGTTTTTCCCAACTTTACTCCCATTTTCACTTTTTTTCCCACTTTCTCCTGATTTTTTTTCTCTAGTTTTCCCCAATGCTTTTTCCCAGTTTTTTCGCTTCCAACTTTTTCTCCCACTTTTTCCCAGTTTTCCGACTTTTTTCTCCGACTTTTTTCCCATTTGATTCCAAATTTTTTCCCATTTCTACCATTTTTTCCGAGTTTTTCCTGATTTTTTTCTCAGTTTTCCCCCAGTTTTTCCTCTTCTTTTTTCCCTGTTTTTCCCAAATTCTTCTCCATTCTCATTTTTTCCAGTTTTTCCAGATTTTTTCCCACTTTTTCCGCTGTTTTCTCCCAATTTTTCCCCCATTTTTCACCTTTTTTCTGAGTTTTTCCTGATTTTTTCTGTTTTCCTCCAGTTTTTTCTCTGCTTTTCCCCAGTTTTTCCTAATTTTTTCCCACTTTTTTCCCAGTTTTCCCAATTTTTTCCCGTTTTTCACCATTTTATCTGAGTTTTTCCTGATTTTTCACACTTTGTCCCCAGTTTTTCTCTGCTTTTTCCCAGTTTTTTTCCCAATTTTTTTCTCCATTTTTTCCATTTTTCCCAGTTTTTCCTGATTTTTTTTCCCACTTTTTCCCCCACTTTTTTCCCCAACTTTTTCCCCATTTTTTCGCTATTTTCTTCCGAAGTTTTTCCTGATTTTTCTCTCAGTTTTCCTCTCAGTTTTTCTCTGTTTTTTCCCAGTTTTTTTCATAGTTTTTCCTCAATTTTTCCTCCACCTTCTCCCCACACTTTTTTCCCCACTTTTTTTCCCAGTTTTTCCCTGTTTTTCCCAAATTTTCCCTATCTTTCACTATTTTTTCCGATTTTTTCCTGATTTTTTCTCAGCTTTCTCCCAGTTTTTTCTCTGCGTTTTCCCAATTTTTTCTCCATTTTTCTCAGTTTTTCCTCCACTTTTTTCCCAGTTTTTCCTGATTTTTTTTCCCATTTTTTTCCCATTTTTTCCCAATTTTTTTCCGAGTTTTTTCCTGATTTTTTCTCATTTTTCCCCAGTTTTTTCTGCTTTTTCCCAGTTTTTCCCATTTTTCTCCATTTTTCCCAACTTTTTCTGATTTTTTCCCATTTTTCCCCGGTTTTTCCTGATTTTTTCCCATTTTCACCATTTTTCACGAGCTTTTTAAGATTTCTCAGTTTCCCCCAAGTTTTTTCTCTGCTTTTTCCCAATTTTTTCCCAATGTTTTCTCCCATTTTTTCCACTTTTTCCCCACTTTTTCCTGATTTTTGTCCCACTTTTTCCCTGTTTTTCGCAATTTTTTCTGAGTTTTTCCTGATTTTTTCTCAGTTTTCCTCCAGTTTTTTCCTCCACTTTTTCCCAATTTTTTCTCCATTTTTCTCCACTTTTCCCCCACTTTTTTCCGAGTTTTTCCTGATTTTTTTCCCACTTTTTTCCCGATTTTTCCCAATTTTTCGCTATTTTTTTCCAAGCTTTTCCTGATTTTTTTCTCAGTTTTCCCCCAGTTTTTTCTCTGCTTTTTCCCAGTTTTTTCCCAATTTTCCCCCCATTTTTCCCTATTTTTTCTGAGTTTTTCCTGACTTTCTCTCAGATTTCCCCCAGTTTTTTTTCTCCTTTTTCCCAGTTTTTTCTCAATTTTTTCTCCAGTTTTCGCCAATTTTTTCTACTTTTTTCCTGGTTCTTATTGATTTTTTTCCCCACTTTTAGCCCATTTTTGCCAATTTTTTTCCCCATTCTTCACTATTTTTTCCGTGTTTTTCCTAATTTTTTCACAGTTTTCCCACAGTTTTTTCACAGTTTTCCCACAGTTTTTTCACTGCTTTTTCCCAGTTTTTTCACAGCTTCTGTTTTTTCCCAGTTTTTTCTCCATTTTTCTCCACTTTTTTCCCCACTTTTTTCCCGGTTTTTCCCCATTTTTCACTATTTTTTTCTGAGTTTTTTCTGATTTTTTCTCAGTTTTCCCCTAGTTTTTTCGCTGCTTTTTCCCAGATTTTTTCCACTTTTTTCTCCATTTTTCTCCACTTTTTTCCTGTTTTTTCCCAATTTTTTTCCCCATTTTTCCTGCTTTTTCTTCCACTTTTTCTCCCATTTTTTTCCCAACTCTTTGTGCTTTTTCATAGCTTTTTTTTCAATTTTTCCCCAATTTCCCCCCACTCTTCCTTCTTTTTCCCCACTTTCTCTCCACTTCCAACGGATCCAAAAATTCCAACAGATCCAGGAATTCCACTGGATTCAGAATTCTGACAGATCCCAAGAATTCTGACGGATCCAGGAATTCAAACAGATCCAGGAATTCCAACGGATCCAAGAATTTCAACAGATTCAGGAATTCCGACAGATCCTGGGAATTCTGACAAATTCAGGAATTCTGACAGATCTTGAAATTTTGATGGATTCAGGAATTCCAACAGATCCCAAGAATTCTCAAAGATCCAAGAATTCCAACAGATCTTTGGAATTCAACAGATCCAGGAATTCTTCTGGATCCAGGAATTTCGATGGATTCACGAATTCCAACGGATCTGGGAATTCCAACGGATTCAGGAATTCGAACGGATCCTGGGAATTCCGACAGATCCCAAAAATTCCGACAGATCCAGGAATTCTGATGGATTCAGAATTCTGACAGATCCCAAGAATTCGGACGGATCCAGGAATTCAAACAGATCCAGGAATTCGGACGGATCCAGGAATTCCGACAAACTTGGGAATTCTGACGGATTCAGGAATTCCAGCAGACCCAGGAATTCCAACGGATCTGGAAATTCCAACAGATCTGGGAATTCTGATGGATCCAGGAATTCAAAGAGATCCAGGAATTCCGATAAATCTGGAAATTCTGATGGATCCAGGAGTTCAAATGGATTCAGGAATTCCAACAGATCCCAGGAATTCCGACAGATCCAAGAATTTCAACAGATCCAGAAATTCTGATGGATTCAGGAATTCCGGCAGATCCTGGCAATTCTGATGGATCTGAGAATTCCGATGGATTCAGGAATTTTGACAGATCCAGAAATTCTGACAGACCCCGGGAATTCCAACAGATCCCAAGAATTCCAACTGATCTGGGAATTCCGATGGATCCAGGAGTTCCAAGGATTCAGGAATTCCAACAGATCCCAGGAATTCCGACAGATCCAAGAATTTCAACAGATCCAGAAATTCTGACAGATTCAGGAATTCGATGATCCGGAATTCCGATGGATCCCGAATTCCAAAGGATCCAGGAATTCCAAAGGATCCGGGAATTGGGTACCTTTGGGCGGGTCGCAGGGGGATCCTTTGCGCCTTCGGATTCGGGAATTGCCGGATCCGCGGAGCCGCCGCCGAGGCCGCTCATGGTGGATCCTACGGAGCACCTGGGGGGAAAAAAAACGGGAAAAAGGTCGGGAATTCCCAGAGATTTTGGATTCAGGGATTTTCCTGAAATTCCCAAGATTCTGGGGATTCTCTGGAATTGTGGGTTTTGGATTCTTGATATTGCCAGGGATTCTGGATTTTTAGGGATTGCTGGGATTTGGGATTCTCGGGATTCCCAGAGATTTGGATTCCCAGGATTTGAGATTTCAGGATTTCCAGTGATTTTTGCTTCTTGATATTCCCGGAGATTTGGGATTCCAGTATTCCCATAAATTTTGGATTCCTGAATCCCTAAGGATTTCACATTCCCGGTATTCCCATGATTTCAGATTCTGTGATTCCCAGGGATTTGGGGCTCCCGGATTTGTTTCCGCTCTCTCTCCGGCCCAGCTCTGGAGGAACAGGATGGGATTTCAGGATTTTGGGATTTCAGGATTTTCCGGCCGCGCCACTCCCATGGAATTGCTCGGGGTGGGGAATTCCCGGCTTGGAGCCATTCCTGGGAAATGCCGGAGCACCGAGGGAAGAACCGGGAATTCACCAAATACAACCCAACGGAACTCAACGGAACCAAACCCAACAAAACCCAACACAACCCAAACCAACAGAACTCAACAAAACTCAACAAAACCAAACCAAATCCAATGGAACCAAACCCAACCCAACAGAACCCAACAGAACCAAACCCAACCTAACAGAACCAAACCAACAAAACCCAAACCAACAGAACTCAACAAACTCAACAGAACCAAACACAATCCAATGGAACCAAACCCAACCCAACAGAACCCAACGGAACCAAACTCAACCCAACAAAACTCAACGGGACCAAACCCAACCCAACAGAACCCAACAGAACCAAACCCAACAAAACCCAAACCAACAGAACCCAATGAAAATCAACAGAACCCAACGGAATGGAACCCAATGCAATGGAACAGAACCCAGCCCAACGGAACCAAACAGAACTGAACCAAATCCAATTGAACCAAACCCAACCCAACTGAACCCAATGAAACTCAACAGAACCCAATGGAACCGAACCAAATCCAACAGAACCAAACCAAACACAACAGAACCCAATGAAACCAAACCCAACCCAAGAGAATCCAATGGAACCAAACCAAATCCAGTGGAAACAAATCGAACCTAATTAAATCCAACGGAAGCCAATAGAACTAGAAGACATTCAAACCCAACCCAACAGAACCAAACCCAACCCAACAGAACCAAATCCTACCCAAGAAAACTGAACAGAACCAAACATAACCAAACACAACCCAACAGAACCGCATCCAACCCAAAAGAACCAAACCCCATGGAACCAAACCCAACGGGACCCAACAGAACCCAACAGAACCAAATGCAACCAAAGCCAGCCCAAGAGAACTGCACCCAACCCAACAGAACCCAATGGAACCAAACAGAACCAAACAGAACTGGAAACGATGAAACCAAATCAAACCAAACCCAACCCAACAGAACTGAATGCAGCCAAATGGAAGTGAACAAAACTGAAAACAACCAAACAGAACCAAACCAAACCCAATGGAACAGAACCCAAGAGAACCAAACCCAACCCCACAGAACTGAACAGAACTGAAGCGGAACTGAAAACAACCAAAAAGAACCAAACCAAACTAAATCAAACCCAACTCAACCGAACGGAACCCAAGAGGAACCTAACCCAACCTAACGGGACCAACGGAACCAAACAGAACTGAAAACAACCAAGCCCAACCCAATTGAACCAAACCAAACCAAACCAAATCCAATCAAACCTAACCAAACGGAACCAAACAGAACTCCAGTCAATTCCAACCCAACCCAATTCAACTACACCAGAAGGAATCAAACCAAAGCACGAGGTCACGGACCAACCACACCACTGGTGATGGCCCAAGCAGCTGGTGGTGACCTACACCAACAAACCAAACCCAACCAAAACCAAACCAATCCAGACCAAACCCAACCAAACCCAACCAAACCAAATCAAACCAAACCAA
>JAKWBO010001199.1:0-17301 GCA_034336685.1 Luscinia luscinia
GCGCCAGCGCCGGGCTGGGCGCAGGGGCAGGGGGTCGCGCCGGGATCGCCCCTCCCCAGGATTTGGGCTTCGGTTTGGGGTCCCGCCAGGGGGATCACGCCCTCCTTCCGGAGCTGGATTTGGGAGCGGTGGGCTCGCGCTGGGATCTGCCCCTTCCCCTGTGAATCCCCGTGCTGGGTTTGGGGTCCTGCCGGCTCGCCCTCCCCGGGTCGGATTTGGGGCGGGGGTCGCTGCTGGGATCGCCCCTCTCCCTGTGAATCCCGGGCTGGATTTGGGGAGTCCTGCCGAGGCTCGCCCCTCTCCCCCGGGCCGGATTTGGGGGTCCTGCCGGGCTCACCTCCCCAGGCTGGATTTGAGGCGGGGTCGCGCTGAGATCGCCCCTTTCCTGTGAATCCCCGGGCTGGATTTTGGGGGTCCTGCCGGGCCTCGCCCCTCCCCGGGCTGGATTTGGGGTCCTGCCGGGCTCGCCCTTTCCCCAGGCTGGATTTGGGGCGGGGGTCGCGCTGGGATCGCCCCTCCCCCGGGTCGGATTTGGGGGCGGGGTCGCGCTGGATCGCTCCTTCATGAATCCCCGGGCTGGATTTGGGGTCCTCACAAGACTCGCCCTTCCCCAGGCTGGATTGGGGCAGGGGTCGCGCTGGGATCGCCCCTCTCCTGTGAATCCCCGGGCTGGGTTTGGGGTCTCGCCGGGCTCGCCCTCCCCCGGGCTGGTTCGAAGTCTGCTGGCGTCGCCCTCCCCGGGCTGGATTTGGGGTCCTGCCGGGGCTTGCCCTCTCCCAGGACCCCCGGGCTGGGTTTGGGGTTTTGGGGCGGGGAGTGACCCCGGTATTGTCCGAGCCCCGGGGAGGGGCGAGGGCACAAAGGGACCCCTTAGCGCCTCTGCCACCCCTCCCTCCGTCCGTCCGTCCGTCCGTCCGTCCGTCCGTCCGTCCCCGCCGCCTTTTCGGGCCCGTTTGTATTTTTAGGACGGAGCTGAAAATAGCAGCGAGCTTCCACCTTAGCCCCCCCGAGCACCCCGAACATCCCCGGGGCACCGGGACGACACCGGGGGCTGCTGGGGAACCAGGGGACACCGGGAGGAACCGGGACTGGGCTGGGGGTACCGAGGGTATCGGGGGCACCGGGAAAAACCGGGGCTGGGCTGGGCTGGGGGTTCCGAGGCTGGGCTGGGGGTACCGGGGGAAACCGGAGGGCACCAGGGGTTGGGGGCAATCGGGGCTGGGCTGGGCTGGGGTACCGGGAGGAACCGGGGCTGGGCTGGGCCGGGGGCACCAGGGGTATCAGGAAGTACCGGGGAGACCGGGGCTGGGCTGAGTGGTACCGAGGGTACCAGGACTGGGCTGGGCTGGGGGCACCGGCGGTGTCAGGGGAACCGGGGGCTGGACCGGGCTGGGGGTTTGGGAACCAGGAGGAACTGGAGCTGAGCTGGGCTGGGCTGGGGTACCGGGGACACCGGGAAGAACCGGGACCGGGCTGGGCTGGGGGGTTCAAGGGGGGTATCGGGGAGTACCGGGGAAGTGGAGCTGGACTGGGGGTACCGGGGGTGTCAGGGGTCACCGGGACTGGGCTGGGGGTTCCGAGAGACTCGGGTGAGAGTACCGGGGCACCGGAGGAACCAGGGCTGGGCTGGGGGTACCGGGGAGCTCCGGGACTGGGGATTCTGGGGGTATCGGGTGGTACCGGGGAACTGGGGTACCGGGGTACCGGGACTGGGCTGGGGCACCGGGGGCACCGGGGCTGGGAGTTTCGGGGGGGTTCCGGGGCTGGGCTGGGGGGTACCGGGAGATTCAGGGTACCAGGGGATGAACCATGGGCTGGGGGTACCAGGGGTACCAGGGGCTGGGATTGGGGTTTCAGGGATTTTGGGGTTCGGGGATTTCGGGGATTTCGGGCTGGATTGGGAACTTGGGGGTCCCAGGGATTTTGGGGTCTCAGGGGTTCCGGGGATTTTGGGGGTTCGAGGCTGAGATTGGGGTTCGGAGGTTTTGGGAGTTTCAGGGCTGGGATTGGGGTCCAGGAGGTCTCGGGGATTTTGGGGTTTCAGGGATTTTGGGGTTCAGGGCTGAGATTGGGATTTTGGGGATCTCGGGGGGTTCCGGGGATTTTGGGGGGTTTCGGGAATTTTGGAGGTTTCAGGGCTGAGATTGGGATCTTGGGAGTTCAGGGATTTTGGGGTTCGGGGCTGGGATTGGGGTCACGGAGGTTCGGGGATTTTGAGGGTCCCGGGAATTTTTGGGGTTTCGGGAATTTTGGGGGTTCAGGGCTGGGATTTGGGTTCGGAGGTTTTGGGGGGTTTCCGGGCTGGGATTGGGGTTTCGGGGTCCCGGGGATTTTGGGGGTTCGGGGATTTTGGGGGGTTCCAGGCTGAGATTGGAGTTCGGGGTTTGGGGGTTTCAGGGCTGGGATTTGGGTTTTGGGGGTTTCGGGGATTTTTGGGGGTTCAGGGCTGAGATTTGGGGTTTCGGGGGTCTCGGGGGATTCAGGGGATTTTGGGGATCTCGGAGATTTTGGGGTTCCGAACTGAGATTTGGGTTCAGGGATTTTGGGGGTTCGGGGCTGGGATTGGGGTCCCGGGGCTTCGGGGATCTTGGGGTCCCGGGAATTTTGGGGGTCTCGGAGATTTTGGGGTTTCAGGGCTGGGATTGGGATCTTGGGGGGTCCCGGGAATTTTGGGGGTTCGGGAATTTTGGGGTTTCGGGGCTGGGATTGGGGTTTGGGGGGTCTCAGGGGTTTCGGGGGGTCTCAGGGGTTTCAGGGTCTCTCCCCCGCCCCTCCCCTCCGCCGGGAGCGGCCCTCCCCCCTCGGGCCGTAATTAACCCTTCATGAGGCGGCTCCTAATGAGCGTCCCCTCCCCATCCCGCCCCGCGCCGGAGCGCAGAAAAAACCAGGAGGGTCGGGAAATCCCAGGAAAGGCGGAAAATTCCTAAAAAGGTCGGGAAATTCCTAAAAAGTGTTGGGAAATTCCTAAAAATGTTGGGAAAATTCCCGAAAAAAATTGTTGGGAAATCCCTAAAAAAAATCTGGAAAAAAAGTTGGGAAATTCCTAAAAAAAAAATTGAAAAATCCCTAAAAAAAAGGTTGGAAAATCGCAGAAAAATCTCTAAAAAAGTTGAAAAACTCCTTTAAAAATGTTGGAAAATTCCTAAAAATGTATTGGGAAATTCCTTAAAAAATGTTGGGAAATCCCTGAAAAAAATCCCTAAAAAATGTTGAAAAATTCCTGCAAAAAATGTTGGGAAATTCCTGAACAAAGGTTGAAAAATTCCTGCAAAAAATGTTGGGAAAAATCCCTAAAAAATGTTGAAAAATTAAAAAAAAAATTCCAAAAAAAATTATGAAAAATTCCTTTAAAAATGTTGGAAAATTCCTTTAAAAATGTTGAAAAATTCCTTAAAAAACGGTGAAGAATCCCCAAAAAAGTGTTGAAAAATCCCAAAAAAAAATCTCTAAAAAATGTTGAAAAATTCCTAAAAAATGTTGGGACATCCCTAAAAAAAAATCTCTTAAAAATGTTGAAAAATTCCTTTAAAATTGTTGAAAAATTCGTAAAAAAATGTTGAAAAAATCCTAAAAAAACATTGGAAAATTTCTTTAAAAATGGTGAAGAATCCCCAAAAAACTGTTGAAAAATCTCTAAAAAATCTCTAAAAAGTTTTGAAAAATTCCTTTTAAAAAGTAGGAAAAATTCCTCAAAAAATGTTCCAAAATTACTAAAAAAATTGTTGGAAAATCCCTAAAAAAATATCTTTAAAATGTTGAAAAATTCCTTAAAATTGTTGGAAAATTCCTTAAAAAATAGTTGGGAAATACCCCCCCAAAAAATTGGAAACTTCCTGAAGAAAACCTGAAAAAATGTTTAAAAATCCCTAAAAAATATTGAAAAATTTCTGAAAAGTGAAAATCCCTAAAAATTCAAATAAAAAGACTCCAAATTTAATGAGAACCCCTTAAAATTCAATAAAACCTCTCAACATTCAATATAAAACCGTCCAAATTTAATTTAGAAAAATCAAAATTCAAATTAAAACCCTGAAAATTCAATTTTAAAACCCCAAAATTCAATTTAAAAACCTCAAAATTCAATTTAAAAAACTAAAAATTCTATTTTAAAACCTCAAAATTTAATTTAAAACGTCAAAATTCAATTTAAAAATCACCTAAAAAAGGGCGGGGGGGGGAATTAAAAGTGGGGAAGAAACAAAGATAAAAGGAAAAAAACACCAAAAACTGGGAAAAATATTAAAAATTGAAGAAAAACAACAAAAAATTGGAAAAAAATCCCAAAAAAGGAAAAAAAAAAACCCCAGAAAAAATAAGGGAAAACCTCATTCCAAAAATTGGAAAAAACAACCAAAAATGGGGGAAAAAACCAAAGAAAAATAGGAAAGAAATAAACAAAATGGGGAAAAGGGCACTCAAAAATAGGAATAAAACTGCCCCAAAAATAGGAAAAATTCACAAAAAATATGGGGAAAAAACAGTCAAAAAATGGGAAGAAAACACTCAAAAAATGGAGAAAAAAACACTCAAAAATGGGGAAAAACCACTCAAAAATAGGAAAAAAACCACAAAAACATGGGAGGAAAATATTCAAAAAATGAGGGAAAAACGCCCCAAAAGTGGAAAAAAACCACCCAAAAAATTGGGGAAAAAACACCCAAAAATGGGGGGAAATCCACAAAAAACATGGGGAAAAATACTCAAGAAATGGGAAAAAAACACTTTAAAAATGGAGGGAAAATACCCCAAAAATAGGGTAAAACACCCCAAAATTGGGAAAAAGACCAAAAATTGGGGAAAAAATACACAAAAATTGGGGGAAAATACACAAAAATTGGGGGAAAAATACACAAAAATTGGGAAAAAACACCCCAAAAATAGGAATAAAACTGCCCCAAAAATAGGGAAAAAACCCACCCCAAATAGGAAAAATCCACAAAAAATGGGGAAAAGACACAGAAAAAATGGGAAGAAAACCACCCCAAATGTGGGGAAAAAACAACCAAAAATGGGGGGGAAATACTCAAAAAATGGGGGAAAAAACCACACAAAAATAAGGAAAAAAAACTACAAGAACATAGGGGAAAAATAGTCAAAAAAGAGAGATAAAAACACCCCAAAAATGGGGGAAATCCACAAAAAACAGGGAAAAAATACTCAAAAAAATGGGAAAAAACATTTTAAAAATAGGAAAAAAACCACTCAAAAAATGGAGGGAAAATACTCAAAGAAATAGGGTAAAAACACCCAAAATTGGGGGAAAAAAACACCAAAAAATTGGGGAAAAAATACACAAAAAATGGGGCAAAACCACCAAAAAATGGGAAAAAACCCCCACAAATACATGGGAAAAAGCACACAAAAAATGGGGAAAAACACACAAAAAATGGGAAAAACACACAAAAATGGGAAAAAACACACAAAAAAATAGGGTAAAAGCACCCAAAATTGGGGAAAAAAACCACCAAAAAATCGGGGAAAAACACCCCAAAAATAGGAATAAAACTGCCCAAAAATAAGAAAAAACCCCACCCCAAAATAGGAAAAATACACAAAAATGCGGAAAAAATACACAAAAAATGGAGAGAAAATACCCAAAAAGTGGGGAAGAAATATCCAAAAATGGAGGTAAAAAAACACCTAAAAATGGGAAAAAAACACCCCAAAAATAAGAAAACACCACAAAAACATGGGGAAAAAACACTCAAAAATGGGGGGGAAAATACCCAAAAAATTAAGGGAAAACAGGAAAAAAAAGGGGGGAAATGGCCAAAAGTAGAAAAAAACACCAAAAATATGAAAAAACGTGGAGAAAAACCACTCCAAAAAATGGGAGGAAACACCCCAAAATGGGGAAAAAACCACAAAAATATGGGAGAAAAACCACACCAAAATTGGGAAAAAGTATCCCAAAAGTGGGAAAAAACACCCAAAAATGGGGGAAAACATCCAAAAAAGGGGGAAAACACAAAAAGAAAAGGGGGAAAATACAAAAAAAAAGTGAAGAAATCATCCAAAAATGGGAAAAACCGCCACAAAATAGGGAAAAAAGACCAAAAAGGAAAAAAATCACTCAAAAATGGGGGAAAAGACACCCAAAAATAGGAAAAAAACACCAAAAAGGGAAAAACATCCCCCCAAAAAAAGAAAAAACTACCCAAAAATAGGGAAAATATCACAAAAACATGGGGAAAAAAATCACTCAAAAATTAGGGGAAAACACCCAAAAATAGGAAAAAATCCACAAAAATATGGGGAAAAAACACCCAAAAAAAGGGGAAAAACCACCCAAAAATGTGGGGAAATGCCCAAAAAGTGGAGGAAATACCCAAAAAAATGGGGGAAAAAACCACACACACATACAAAAAAAATTTTAAAATAATTAAAATAAGGGAGGGATACCCAAAAATAGGAAAAAACCTCCAAAAATGGGGGAAAAAAATACTGAAAAATGGGGAAAAAACTGCACGAAAATAGGAAAAAAAACCACCCCAGAATAGGGAAAATCCACAAAAAATGGGGAAAAAACCACCCAAAAATAGGAAAAAAACCACCCCAAAACAGGGAAAATCCACAAAAAATGGGGAAAAAAACACCCAAAAAATGGGGGAAAAAACCAAAACACACTCATACAAAAAAATTTAAAAATTAAATAAAAAAATTTAAGGGGGGGGGGAAATATAAAAAAAATGGGGGAAAAAACTTCAAAAAATGGGGGAAAAAACACCCAAAAATAGAAATTAAGGTTTGGGTCAGGATTTGGGACAATTTCTGCTTTTCTGGCAATTCCTGCAATTTCCACCTCCCGATGATAAAATAAATCCCACTTTTCCCAATTTCTTTATCCCAAATATTCCAGGAAAATCTGGAATTCCAGGGAATTTTTCTTCCTTTCCCAGGAGCTGGACATGGAGACAGAGACAGAATTTGGGACAATTCCCGTTTTTCTGACAATTCCTGAAATTTCCTCCTCCTGGTTCTAAAATAAATCCCACTTTTCCCAATTTCTTTATCCCAAATATTCCAGGAAAACCTGGAATTCCAGGGAATGTTTCTCATTTCCCAGGAGCTGGACATGGAGACAGAAACAGGATTTGGGACAATTCCCGCTTTTCTGGCAATTCCCGCAATTTCCACCCCCTGGTTCTAAAATAAATCCCACTTTTCCCAATTTCTTTATCCCAAATATTCCATGGAAACCCGGGAATGTTTCTTCCTTTCCCAGGAGCTGGACATGGAGACAGGGCGAGGTTTTGATCAGGATTTGAGACAATTCCTGTTTTTCTGACAATTCCTGCAATTTCCACCTCTATATTTGATTCCAAACCTCATTTTCACAATTTCTTTATCCCAAATATTCCAGGGAAACCTGGAATTCCAGGGAATGTTTCTCATTTCCCAGGAGCTGGACACAGAGACAGGATGAGGTTTTGAACAGAATTTGGGACAATTCCCATTTTTCTGGCAATTCCTGCAATTTCCATCCCCTGGTTCTAAAATAAATCCCACTTTCCCCAATTTCCTTATCCCAAATATTCCATGGAAACCCGGGAATGTTTCTGCCTCTCCCAGGGAGCGGCCACGCCGGGATAACCAGGAACGAGCCCAGCTGGAAATTCCTCTCACCCTATTAATTCCCGCCTTAATGAGAGGAAAATCGCGGGAATGATTGCCCTGAGCACACACCATAAAGATATCGGGATCAAAATTCCCGCTTTTCCACCGGGAAGGGCTCCGGGGCTGCCGCGGCCCCGGGATAAGGGGGGGTTAATGGGGTCCCCGGGAGGGTAATTAGGGACTAATGGGGTTAATCAGCTCGTAATGAGCGAGCCGGGAGGCGGGGCGGGAGGGAATGGGGGGTCCGGGGAGAGGGATTCGTGGAAAAGGGATTGGGGATTCCTGGAAATGGGATTGGGGGATTCGTGGAAAAGGGATTGGGGTTTGGAGGGAATGGGAACGGGAACAGGGATTGGGATTTGTAGGGAATGGGAACAGGGTTTGGGGTTTGGAGGGAATGGGAACAGGGATTAGGGTTTGGAGGAATGGGAACAGATTTGGGGTTTGGAGGAATGGGAACAGATTTGGGGTTTGGAGGGAATGGGAACAGATTTGAGGTTTGGAGGAATGGGAACAGGGACTGGGATGAGTGTTTGTAGGGAATGGGGATTCATGGAACAGGGATTGGGGTATGGAGGGAATGGGAACAGGGTTTGGGGTTTGGAGGGAACGGGAGATCCAGGGAAAGAGAATGGGGGATTCACGGAAAAGGGAATGGGGGATTCATGGAGCAGGGATTGGGGATTCGTGGAAATGGGATTGGGAGGGAATGGGAACAGGGACTGGGATTTGTAGGGAACGAGAACAGGATTGGGATTTGTAGGGGATGGGAACAGGTTTGGGGTTTGGAGGAATGGAATATCCAGGGAGATGGAATGGGGATTCGTGGAAAAGGGATTGGGATTGGGGTATGTAGGGAATGAGACCAGGTTTGGGGTTTGGAGGGAATGGGGGATCCAGGGAAAGGGAATGGGGATTCATGGAAAAGGAATGGGGTTTGGAGGGAATGAGAACAGGGTTTGGGATTTGTAGGGAATGGGAACAGGGATTGGGGTTTGGAGGAATGAGAACAGGGATTGGGGTTTGGAGGAATGAGAACAGGGATTGGGGTTTGGAGGGAATGGGAACAGATTTGGGGTTTGGAGGAATGGGGGATCCAGGGAAAGGGATTGGGGGATTCATGGAAAAGGGATTGGGGGATTTATGGAACAGGGATTGGGATTTGTAGGAATGAGAACAGGTTTGGGATTTGTAGGGAATGGGAACAGGGATTGGGATGAGGATTTGTAGGGAATGGGAACAGGGATTGGGATGAGGATTTGTAGGAATGGGGGATCCAGGGAGAGGGAATGGGGGATTCATGGAAAGGGATGGGGGATTCATGGAAAAGGATTGGGGTTTGGAGGAATGGGAACAGGGACTGGGATGAGGGTTTGTAGGGAATGGGGATCCAGGGAGAGGGATGGGGGATTCATGGAGCAGGGATTGGGGTTTGTAGGGAATGGGAGCAGTGAGAGGGTTTGGGGTTTATTTGGAATGGGAACAGGGATTGGGATGAAGGAATGGGGTATCCAGGGAAAGGGATGGGGATTCATGGAAAAGGGATTGGGGGATTCATGGAAAAGGGATTGGGGATTCATGGAAAAGGGATTGGGGATTCATGGAAAAGAGATTGGGGTTTGGAGGAATGGGAACAGGGACTGGGGTCAGATTTTGTAGGGAATGGGAAGAGGGAGAGGGTTTGGGGTTTATTTGAAATGGGAGCAGGATTTGGGGTTTTTTGGGAATGGGGGTTCCATGGAACAGGACTGGGGGATTCACGGAGCTGGGATTGGGGTTTATTGGGAACAGGAGCAGGGAGAGGGGTTGGGGTTTGTAGGGAACAGGGTAATCCCAAAACAGGATTTGGCAATCCTAGAACAGGATTTGGGAATCTCAAACCAAGATCTGGCAATCCCAAAACGAGATTTGGGAATAAAAAAGAGGATGGGCAATCCCAGACCAGGATTTGGGAATTCCAGACCAAGATCTGGCAATCCCAAAATGAGATTTGGGAATAAAAAAGAGGATGGGCAATCCCAGACCAGGATTTGGGAATTCCAGACCAAGATCTGGCAATCCCAAAGTGAGATTTGGGAATAAAAAGAGGATGGGCAATCCCAGACCAGGATTTGGGAATCTCAAACCAAGATCTGGCAACCCCAAAATGAGATTTGGGAATAAAAAGAGGATGGGCAATCCCAGACCAGGATTTGGGAATCTCAAACCAAGATCTGGCAATCCCAAAATGAGATTTGGGAATAAAAAGATTTGTGAACCCCAGACCCAGATTTGGGAATCTCAAATAGAATTTGGGAATCCCAAACCGGGGTTTAGCAATCCTAAAATGAGATTTGGGAATAAAAAATAGGATTTGGGAATCCCAGAACAGGATATTTGAATCTCAAACCAAGATCTGGCAATCCCAAAATGAGATTTGGGAATAAAAAGAGAAAAGATTTGGGAATTCCAGACCAAGATCTGGCAATCCCAAAACGAGATTTGGGAATAAAAGATTTGTGAACCCCAGACCCTGATTTGGGAATCTCAAATAGGATTTGGGAATAAAAAAAAGAATTTGGGAATAAAAACCAGGATTTTGGAATCCCAAACTGGCCCTGCCCCTCTCCATCCCCAATTTTCTCTCGGAGATCCCGTTTTGGGGAATAAAAGCAGAATTTGGGGCAGGATTTTAGCCCTGGATTTGACAGCCCCAAAAATCCACGGATTTCACCCAAAAAGAAACAGCCTCTCTTTTTTTTTTTTTTTTTTTTTCATGGAAAAACCAGGAATTTGTCCATGGAATTAGATCCCTGATGCAGAAATGTTTAATTGCCGTTAATGTCAATATTTCCCCGGGGATTTCCTGCTCGGAATTGCCGCAATTCCCGGCGGGATTTCCTGGAAACGCTCCGGGGTCGGGATAAAAACAGCCCCGGAGCTGCTGCGGGGCGCCAGGAAAGCGGGAATCGGCAGCAGGGAGGTGAGAATCCAGGAAAATCGGGAATTCTGCTTTTCCTTGTGGGAACGGGGGTTGGAATTTGGGAATTTGGGATTGGGGAAATCTCTGTGCAGGAAAATCGGGAATTCTGCCTCTCTTTGTGAGAATGGGAATTGAAATTTGGGAAAATCCAGGAAAATCAGGGATTCTGCCTCTGCTTGTGGGAATGGGAATTGAAATTTGGGAAATCCCTGAGAAGGAAAATCGGGAATTCTGCCTCTCTTTGTGGGAATGGGGGCTTGGAATTTCAGGAATTCCCTGCACAGGAAAATCGGGAATTCTGCTTTTCTTTGTGGGAATGGGGATTTGGAATTTGGGGAATTCCAGGAAAATCGGGAATTCTGCATCTCCTTATGGGAATGGGAATTGGAATTTGGGGAATCCCTGAGAAGGAAAATTGGGAATTCTGCATCTCCTTATGGGAATGGGGGTTTGGAATTTGGGAAATCCCTGACAGGAAAATCGGGGATTCTGCCTCTCCTTGTGGGAATGGGGGTTGGAATTTCAGGAATTCCCTGAAAGGAAAATTAGAATTCTGCTTTCCCTTGTGGGAATGGGGGTTGGAATTTGGGGAATCCCTGAGAAGGAAAATCGGGAATTCTGCTTTTCTTTGTGGGAATGGGGGTTGGAATTCGGGGAATTCCAGGAAAATCGGGGATTCTGCCTCTCTTTGTGGGAATGGGGGGTTGGAATTTGGGAAATCCCTGCACAGGAAAATCGGGAATTCTGCTTTTCTTTGTGGGAATGGGGGTTGGAATTTGGGAAATCCCTGAGAAGGAAAATCGGGAATTCTGCTTTTCTTTGTGGGAATGGGGGGTTGGAATTCGGGAATTCCAGGAAAATCGGGGATTCTGCCTCTGCTTGTGGGAATGGGGGGTTGGAATTTCAGGAATTCCCTGAAAGGAAAATTGGGAATTCTGCTTTTCCTTGTGGGAATGGGGGGTTGGAATTCAGGGAATTTGGGACTGGGGAAATCTCTGTGCAGGAAAATCGGGAATTCTGACTCTCTTTGAGGGAAAGGGAATTGGAATTTGGGAAATCCCTGTACAGGAAAATCGGGAATTCTGCTTCTCTTTGTGGGAAAGGGAATTGGAATTTGGGGAATTCAAGATTCGGAAAATGTCTGTGCAGGAAAATCGGGAATTCTGACTCTCCTTGTGGGAATGGGGGTTTGGAATTCAGGTAATTCCCTGCACAGGAAAATCGGGAATTCTCTCTTTGAGGGAAAGGGAATTGGAATTTGAGGAATCCCTGAGAAGGAAAATTGGGAATTCTGCCTCTCCTTATGGGAATGGGGGTTTGGAATTTGGGAAATCCCTGACAGGAAATTCGGGAATTCTGCCTCTCCTTGTGGGAATGGGGGTTGGAATTTCAGGGAATTTGGGATTGGGGAATTCCAGGAAAATCGGGAATTCTGCCTCTCCTTTTGGGAATGGGGGTTTGGAAGCCAGGGAATTCAGGATTGGGGAAATCCAGGAAACTCGGGAATTCTGCCTCTCTTTGTGGGAATCAGGGTTTGGAATTCAGGGAATTCCCTGACAGGAAAACCAGGAATTCTGCCTCTGCTTGTGGTAATGGGGGGTTGGAATTTGGGGAAATCCCTGCACAGGAAAATCGGGAATTCTGCCTCTCCTTGTGGGAAAGGGAATTGGAATTTGGGGGATTCAAGATTCGGAAAATCTCTGCACAGGAAAATCGGAAATTCTGACTCTCTTTGAGGGAAAGGGAATTGGAATTTGGGAAATCCCTGTACAGGAAAATCGGGAATTCTGCTTTTCTTTGTGGGAATGAGGGTTTGGAATTTCAGGGAATTCCCTGACAGGAAAATCGGGAATTGTGCCTCTCTTTGTGGGAATGGGGGGTTGGGATTCAGGGAAATCCCTGTGCAGGAAAACCGGGAATTCTTCCTCTGCTTGTGGGAAAGGGAATTAGAATTTGGGAAATCCCTGAGAAGGAAAATCGGGAATTCTCCCTCTCTTCGAGGGAATGGGGGTTGGAATTCAGGAAATTTGGGATTGGAGAAATCCCTGCACAGGAAAATCGGGAATTCTGCCTCTGCTTGTGGGAATGGGGAGTTGGAATTTGGGGAATTTGGGATTGAAGAAATATCTGTGCAGGAAAATCAGGAATTCTGCTTCTCTTTGTGGGAAAGGGAATTGGAATTTGGGGGATTCAAGATTAGGAAAATCTCTGTGCAGGAAAATCGGGAATTCTGCCTCTCCTTGTGGGAATGGGGGTTTAGAATTCAGGGAATTCCCTGACAGGAAAATTAGAATTCTGCATCTCTTTGTGGGAAAGGGAATTGGAATTTGAGGAATACCTGAGAAGGAAAATTGGGAATTCTGCCTCTCCTTATGGGAATGGGGGTTTGGAATTTGGGGAAATCCCTGACAGGAAATTCGGGAATTCTGCCTCTCTTTGAGGAAATGGGGGTTTGGAATTCAGGTAATTCCCTGCACAGGAAAATCGGGAATTCTCTCTTTGAGGGAAAGGGAATTGGAATTTGGGAAATCCCTGCACAGGAAAATCGGGAATTCTTCCTCTCTTTGTGGGAATGGGGGTTGGAATTTGGGGAAATCGGGATTGGGGAAATCCCTGCGCAGGGGATTTTTGGGATGGAGGGAACATTCCCAGCCTGACCCTCTGGAATCTCATCCCGACTCTCCCGCGTGTCGCAGGCGCTGCAGGTCCCGATGGTGCGATGTTATCCCGATTTTATCCGGTTTTATCCCGGTGTTATCCCGGTTTTATCCCGGTTTTATCCCGATGTTATCCCGGTTTTATCCCGGTTTTATCCCGATGTTATCCTGGTTTTATCCCGGTTTTATCCCGGTTTTATCCCGATGTTATCCTGGTTTTATCCGGTTTTATCCCGATGTTATCCCGATGTTATCCCGATATTATCCCGGTTTTATCCGGTTTATCCCGATGTTATCCCGGTTTTATCCCGATGTTATCCCGATGTTATCCCGATGTTATCCCGGTTTTATCCCGGTGTTTTCCAGGTTATCCCGAGGCAATTCCAGCTGGAAGATGTCCCTGAGGTCCCTGCGGGCGCTGCCGCTGCTGCTGGCCGGGCTGGGGCTGGTGTGCGCGGAGGAGAGCGGCCAAGGGTGAGACTGAGGGTCTGGGGCTGGGGATTTGGGGATTTGGGGGTCTGGGATTGGGATTTGGGGTCTGGGATTTGGGATTTGGGGTCTGGGATTTGGGATTTGGGGTCTGGATTTGGGATTTGGGCTCTGGGATCTGGGATTTGGGGTCTGGATTTGGGATTTGGGGTCTGGATTTGGGGTCTGGGATTGGGGATTTGGGGTCTGGGATCTGGGGTCTGGATTTGGGGTCTGGGATTTGGGGTCTGGATTTGGGGTCTGGATCTGGGATTTGGGGGTCTGGATTTGGGATTTGGGCTCTGGATTTGGGGTCTGGGATTTGGGGTCTGGGAGCCTTCCCCAGCTTCTCTGGGGTGGATTCCATGGACTGTGGAGCAGATTCCATGGATTTGGGATGGATCCCATGGATTGGGGGCTGATCCCATGGATTCAGGGTGTGACCAAATCCCTGTGGGATCAGGAATCACCCCATCCCAGTGGGATCAGGAGTCACTCCATCCCAATAGGATCAGGACTCACATCCCAGTGGGATTGGGAATGACCCCATCCCAATAGGATCAGGAATCACATCCCATGGGATCACTCTTCCCCATCCCATGGGATTACTCTCCTCCATCCCATGGGATCAGATCCCAATGGGATCACACTGCCATTCCCAGGGGGTCAGATCCCAGTGGGATCAGATATCCTGTTCCCATGGGATCAGATCCCAATAGGATCAGATATCCCATTCCCACGGATCAGATATTCCATCCCATGGGATCACTGTCCCCGTCCCCTGTCCCAGTGTCCCCGTGGCCGCCCCCGCCCGCTGCAGCGCCGCTACTCCGAGGTCCCATGGGATCCCACTGCCATTCCCATAGGATCACTGTCCCCATTCCCAGGGGTCAGATCCCAGTGGGATCCCACTGCCATTCCCATGGATCAGATATCCCATCCCATGGGATCACTGTCCCCATCCCCTGTCCCAGTGTCCCCGTGCCCGCCCCCCGCCCGCTGCAGCTCGCTACTCCGAGGTCCCATGGGATCCCACTGCCATTCCCATGGGATCACTGTCCCCATTCCCAGGGGTCAGATCCCAGTGGGATCACAGTGATCCCATTCCCATGGGGTCACTGACCCCGTCCCCTGTCCCAGTGTCCCTGTGCCTGCCCCCGCCCACTGCAGCGCCTCGCTACTCCGAGGTGACATGGGGTCACACTGCCATTCCCATGGGGTCAGATCCCAGTGGGATCAGATATCCCATCCCATGGGATCACATTCACATTCCCATGGGATCAGATCCCAATGGGATCACTGTTCCACTGTCCCCTGTCCCAGTGTCCCGTGGCCACCCCGCCCGCTGCAGCGCCGTTACTATGAGGTGACATGGGATCCCACTGCCATTCCCATGGGGTCACTGTCCCCATTCCCATGGGGTCAGATCCCAGTGGGATCAGATATCCCATCCCATGGGGTCACACTGTCCCCATTCCCTGTCCCAGTGTCCCTGTGCCCGCCCCCGCCCGCTGCAGCTCGCTACTCCCGAGGGTGACATGGGGTCACACTGCCATTCCCATGGGGTCACTGTCCCCATTCCCAGGGGTCAGATCCCAATGGGATCACACTGATCCCATTCCCATGGGATCACTGTTCCCCTGTCCCCTGTCCCAGTGTCCCGTGGCCGCCCCCGCCCGCTGCAGCTCGCTACTCTGAGGTCCCATGGGATCACACTGCCATTCCCATGGGATCAGATCCCAATGGGATCAGATATCCCATCCCATGGGGTCAGATCCCAGTGGGATCACAGTGATCCCCATTGCCATGGGGTCACACTGTCCCTGTCCCACCCCAGTGTCCCCGTGGCCGCCCCCCGCTCGCTGCAGCGCTGCTACTCCGAGGTCCCATGGGATCCCACTGCCATTCCCATGGGATCACACTCACATTCCCATGGATCAGATCCCAATGGGATCCCACTGCCATTCCATGGATCAGATCCCAATGGGATCAGATATCCCGCTTCCCATGGGGTCACACTCACATTCCCATGGGACCAGATCCCAATGGGATCACACTGATCCCATTCCCATGGGATCACTGACCCCATTCCCTGTCCCAGTGTCCCCGTGGCCGCCCCCCGCCCGCTGCAGCGTCGCTACTCCGAGGTGACATGGGGTCACACTGCCATTCCCATGGGGTCACACTGCCATTCCCATGGATCAGATCCCGATGGGATCACACTGATCCCATCCCATGGGATCACTGTTCCCCCTGTCCCCTGTCCCAGTGTCCCCGTGGCCGCCCCCGCCGCTGCAGCGCTCGCTACTCCGAGGTGACATGGGATCTCACTGCCATTCCCATGGATCAGATCCCAATAGGATCAGATATCCCATTCTCATGGATCAGATATCCCATCCCAATGGGATCACACTGATCCCATCCCATGGGTCACATCCCAATGGGATCACACTGATCCCATTCCCATGGGATCACTGTTCCCCGTCCCCTGTCCCAGTGTCCCGTGGCCGCCCCCGCCCGCTGCAGCGCTCGCTACTCCAAGGTCCCATGGGATCACACTGCCATTCCCATGGGGTCACTGTCCCCATTCCCAGGGGTCAGATCCCAGTGGGATCAGATATCCCATCCCATGGGGTCACACTGACCCTGTCCCTGTCCCAGTGTCCCGTGGCGCCCCCGCCCGCTGCAGCGCCTCGCTACTCCGAGGTGACATGGGATCTCACTGCCATTCCCATGGGATCCTACTCACATTCCCATGGGGTCAGATCCCAATGGGATCCCACTGCCATTCCCATGGATCAGATATCCCATCCCATGGGATCACTGTTCCCCCTGTCCCTGTCCCAGTGTCCCCGTGGCCGCCCCCCGCCCGCTGCAGCGCCGCTACTCCAAGGTCCCATGGGATCACACTGCCATTCCCATAGGATCACTGTCCCCATTCCCATGGGATCAGATCCCAATGGGATCACACTGATCCCATCCCATGGGGTCACACTGTCCCTGTCCCCTGTCCCAGTGTCCCGTGGCCGCCCCCGCCAGCTGCAGCGCCGCTACTCCGAGGCCACCCTGGCCAGCGACTACAGCCGCACCATGGACCACGTGCTCCGCAAGAACTTCGTGGAGTGGCTGCTGGCCCGCAGGGAGAAGAAGAGCCCGTGAGTCACAATTCCCAAATATTCCCAAATTCCCAAATTCTCGGATTCCTGAATCCCCAAATTCCAAAAAACTCACAAATTCCTGAATTCCCAAACTCACAAATTCCCCGAATTTCTGAATTCCCAATTCCCAAATTTCCAAATTCTCGGATTCCTGGATTCCCAAATTCCCCAATTCCCAAGTCACCAAATTCCTGAATTCCCAAATTCTCCAATTCCCAAATTTCCAATTTCTCGGATTCCCGAATTCGCAAATTCCAAAAATTCACAAATTCATTAATTCCCAAATTCCCGAATTTCTGAATTCCCAATTCCCAAATTCTCGGATTCCCGAATTCACAAATTCCTAAACTCCAAAACTCCCAAATTCTCGGATTCCTGGATTCCCAAATTCCCAATTCCCAAATTCTCGGCTTCCCAAAGTCCCAAATTCCTGAACTTC
>JAKWBO010000120.1:0-57500 GCA_034336685.1 Luscinia luscinia
CGTGGTCGGGAGCCGGAGGGGCGGACGGATGCGGCGCCGCTTCTCCCGTCGCGTACCGCATGGTCGTGGGGCACTCGGCGCTAAATCATTCGTAGACGACCTGATTCTGGGTCAGGGTTTCGTGACGTAGCAGAGCAGCTCCTCGCTGCGATCTATTGAGAATCAGCCTCGACACAAGCTTTTGTCGCTAAGGGCGGGCTCGATCGAACCGAACCGAACCGGAGGGAGGCGGCCGGTCGCGGGCGAGGCGGCGGCGCGGCCCTCGCCTTTCCTTCCTTCCTTCCTTCCTTCCTTCCTCCGAGGCCTCTTCGGCGGGCCGGGCCGACAGGGGGCCCCGGTAGCGAAGGGCGCCTAGGGGTGGCGCCTCGCTAGCTCGCTGCTCGCGCGGGCCCGCCTCGCGCTCCTCCTCCGCGCGGGTCCCAGGCCCGATACGCGAAGTCCGGGGCCGGGCAGCGAGCCGAGGGTCGCAGCGCCGCCAGCGGCGCACTCGGGCGGCGAGCGCGCGCTCTTCCCAGAGAGAAAGAGAGAGAGAGGCCCCGCCGGTCGCGCGCAGCCTCGACTTCCTCCGCGCGGTCCCAGGCCCGATACGCTGGGCGGGGCTTGGCGGCGCGGCCGGAGCGGCGGCGGGGCGGCGGGTTTCCTTCACAGCGCAGCGCGCGCGCGGTGTACAGAGGGGAAACCCGCTTGCCGCCGCCTCCGGGCCAGCGGGTAGACCTGTTGCCGCTAGCCGGTCTCGGCCTTTCGCGCCGGCCTGCGGGGTAGACCTGTTGCCGCTAGCCGGTCTCTGCCTTCGCGCCGCGCCGCGGGTAGACCTGTTGCCGCTAGCCGGTCTCGGCCTTCGCGCCGGCCTGCGGGTAGACCTGGTGCCGCTAGCCGGTCTCTGCCTTTCGCGCCGGCCGCGGGTAGACCTGTTGCCGCTAGCCGGTCTCTGCCTTCGCGCCGCCGCGGGCAGACCTGTTGCCGCCAGCCGGTCTCGCCTTCGCGCCGCTGCAGACCTGCGCCGCTAGCGGTCTGCCTTTCGCCCGCCGCGGTAGACCTGTTGCCGCTAGCCGGTCTTACACTCTCGCGCGCGCCGCGGGGTAGACCTGTTGCCGCTAGCCGGTCTCTGCCTTCGCGCCGGCCCCGCGGGTAGACCTATTGCCGCTAGCCGGTCTCTGCCTTCGCGCCGCCCGCGGGTAGACCTGTTGCCGCTAGCCGGTCTCGGCCTTTCGCGCCCCCGCCGCGGGTAGACCTGTTGCCGCTAGCCGGTCTTACACTTTCGCGCACGCGCCGCGGGTAGACCTGTTGCCGCTAGCCGGTCTCTGCCTTCGCGCCGGCCTGCGGGGTAGACCTATTGCCGCTAGCCGGTCTCTGCCTTCGCGCCGCCTGCGGGTAGACCTGTTGCCGCTAGCCGGTCTCGCCTTCGCGCCCGGCCGCGGGTAGACCTGTTGCCGCTAGCCGGTCTCACACTTTCGCTGCGCGCCGCGGGTAGACCTGTTGCCGCTAGCCGGTCTCTGCCTTTCGCGCCGGCCTGCGGGTAGACCTATTGCCGCTAGCCGGTCTCTGCCTTCGCGCCGGCCTGCGGGTAGACCTGGTGCCGCTAGCCGGTCTCGGCCTTCGCGCCCGGCCGCGGGTAGACCTGTTGCCGCTAGCCGGTCTTACACTTTCGCGCAGCGCCGCGGGGTAGACCTGTTGCCGCTAGCCGGTCTCTGCCTTCGCGCCGCGCCGCGGGTAGACCTGTTGCCGCTAGCCGGTCTCGGCCTTCGCGCCTGCCGCGGGTAGACCTGTTGCCGCTAGCCGGTCTCACACTTTCGCAGCGCCGCGGGTAGACCTGTTGCCGCTAGCCGGTCTGCCTTTCGCGCCGGACCGCGGGTAGACCTGGTGCCGCTAGCCGGTCTCGGCCTTCGCGCCGGCCGCGGGTAGACCTGTTGCCGCTAGCCGGTCTTACACTTTCGCAGCGCCGCGGGTAGACCTGCTGCCGCTAGCCGGTCTCGGCCTTTCGCGCCGGCCTGCGGGTAGACCTGTTGCCGCTAGCCGGTCTCTGCCTTCGCGCCGGCCCGCGGGTAGACCTGGTGCCGCTAGCCGGTCTCGGCCTTCGCGCCTCGCCGCGGGTAGACCTGTTGCCGCTAGCCGGTCTTACACTTTCGCAGCGCCGCGGGTAGACCTGTTGCCGCTAGCCGGTCTCTGCCTTTCGCGCCGGCCCGCGGGTAGACCTGCTGCCGCTAGCCGGTCTCGGCCTTCGCGCCGCCGCTGGGTAGACCTGCTGCCGCTAGCCGGTCTTACACTTCGCAGCCGCCGCGGGTAGACCTGTTGCCGCTAGCCGGTCTCGCCTTCGCGCCGGACTGCGGGTAGACCTGGTGCCGCTTAGCCGGTCTCGGCCTCGCGCCGCGCCGCGGGTAGACCTGGTGCCGCTAGCCGGTCTCGGCCTCGCGCCAGCCGCGGGTAGACCTGTTGCCGCTAGCCGGTCTCGGCCTCGCGCCTCGCCGCTGGGTAGACCTGGTGCCGCCCGCCTCGCGCCTCTATGACCTACCCTTAAGCGGGAATGCCGGCGGACACCAGGTCTACCCCTTAATCGGGAATGCAGGCGGACACCAGGTCTACCCCTTCAGCGGGAATGCCAGGCGGACAACAGGTCTACCCCTTATCGGAATGCCGGCGGACACCAGGTCTACCCCTTAATGGGGAATGCAGGCGGACAACAGGTCTACCCCTTTCGGGAATGCAGGCGGACACCAGGTCTACCCCTTAAGCGGGAATGCCGGCGGACACCAGGTCTACCCCTTAATCGGGAATGCAGGCGGACAACAGGTCTACCCCTTCAGCGGGAATGCCGGGCGGACACCAGGTCTACCCCTTAGCCGGAATGCAGGCGGACACCAGGTCTACCCCTTAAGCTGGAATGCAGGCGGACAACAGGTCTACCCCTTAAGCGGGAATGCCGGGCGGACAACAGGTCTACCCCTTAAGCCGGAATGCCGGGCGGACACCAGGTCTACCCCTTAATCGGAATGCAGGCGGACAACAGGTCTACCCCTTAATCGGGGAATGCAGGCGGACAACAGGTCTACCCCTTAATCGGGGAATGCGGGCGGACACCAGGTCTACCCCTTAATCGGGAATGCCGGGGCGGACACCAGGTCTACCCCTTAATCGGGAATGCAGGCGGACACCAGGCTCTACCCCTTAATCGGGAATGCAGGCGGACAACAGGTCTACCCCTTAATCGGGAATGCCGGGCGGACACCAGGTCTACCCCTTAATCGGGAATGCAGGCGGACAACAGGTCTACCCCTTAAGCGGGAATGCCGGGCGGACACCAGGTCTACCCCTTAATCGGGAATGCAGGCGGACACCAGGTCTACCCCTTAATCGGAATACGGGCGGACAACAGGTCTACCCCTTAATCGGGAATGCCGGCGGACAACAGGTCTACCCCTTAATCGGGAATGCAGGCGGACAACAGGTCTACCCCTTAAGCGGGAATGCCGGCGGACAACAGGTCTACCCCTTAAGCGGAATGCAGGCGGACAACAGGTCTACTCCTTAATCGGGAATGCAGGCGGACAACAGGTCTACCCCTTGCTGGGGAATGCCGGCGGACACCAGGTCTACCCCTTAGCCGGGAATGCAGGCGGACAACAGGTCTACCCCTTAAGCGGAATGCAGGCGGACAACAGGTCTACCCCTTAATCGGGAATGCAGGCGGACAACAGGTCTACCCCTTAAGCGGGAATGCCGGCGGACAACAGGTCTACCCTTAAGCGGGAATGCCAGGCGGACACCAGGTCTACCCCTTAATCGGGAATGCAGGCGGACACCAGGTCTACCCCTTAATCGGGAATGCAGGCGGACAACAGGTCTACCCCTTAAGCGGGAATGCCGGGCGGACAACAGGTCTACCCCTTTAATCGGGAATGCAGGCGGACACCAGGTCTACCCCTTAATCGGGAATGCAGGCGGACAACAGGTCTACCCCTTAATCGGGAATGCGGGCGGACAACAGGTCTACCCTTTAGCTGGAATGCCGGCGGACAACAGGTCTACCCCTTAATCGGGAATGCAGGCGGACAACAGGTCTACCCCTTAATCGGAATGCAGGCGGACAACAGGTCTACCCCTTAATCGGGAATGCAGGCGGACAACAGGTCTACCCCTTAATCGGGAATGCAGGCGGACAACAGGTCTACCCCTTAAGCCGGAATGCCGGCGGACACCAGGTCTACCCCTTAATCGGGAATGCAGGCGGACACCAGGTCTACCCCTTAATCGGGAATGCAGGCGGACAACAGGTCTACCCCTTAAGCGGGAATGCCGGCGGACACCAGGTCTACCCCTTAATCGGGAATGCAGGCGGACAACAGGTCTACCCCTTAAGCGGGAATGCAGGCGGACAACAGGTCTACCCCTTAATCGGGAATGCAGGCGGACACCAGGTCTACCCCTTAATCGGGAATGCCGGGCGGACACCAGGTCTACCCCTTAAGCCGGAATGCAGGCGGACAACAGGTCTACCCCTTAAGCGGGAATGCCGGGCGGACAACAGGTCTACCCCTTAAGCGGGAATGCCAGGCGGACACCAGGTCTACCCCTTAATCGGGAATGCAGGCGGACACCAGGTCTACCCCTTAATCGGGAATGCAGGCGGACAACAGGTCTACCCCTTAATCGGGAATGCAGGCGGACAACAGGTCTACCCCTTAAGCGGGAATGCCGGGCGGACACCAGGTCTACCCCTTAATCGGGAATGCCGGCGGACACCAGGTCTACCCCTTAAGCGGGAATGCAGGCGGACACCAGGTCTACCCCTTAATCGGGAATGCAGGCGGACAACAGGTCTACCCCTTAAGCGGGAATGCCGGCGGACAACAGGTCTACCCCTTAATCGGGAATGCAGGCGGACAACAGGTCTACCCCTTAATCGGGAATGCAGGCGGACAACAGGTCTACCCCTTAATCGGGAATACGGGCGGACAACAGGTCTACCCCTTAAGCTGGAATGCCGGCGGACAACAGGTCTACCCCTTAATCGGGAATGCAGGCGGACAACAGGTCTACCCCTTAAGCGGGAATGCCGGACGGACACCAGGTCTACCCCTTAAGCGGGAATGCAGGCGGACAACAGGTCTACCCCTTAAGCGGGAATGCAGGCGGACAACAGGTCTACCCTTAATCGGGAATGCCGGCGGATCAACAGGTCTACCCCTTGACGCGGAATGCAGGCGGACACCAGGTCTACCCCTTAATCGGGAATGCAGGCGGACAACAGGTCTACCCCTTAATCGGAATGCGGGCGGACAACAGGTCTACCCCTTAATCGGGAATGCCGGCGGACAACAGGTCTACCCCTTAAGCGGGAATGCAGGCGGACAACAGGTCTACCCCTTAATCGGGAATGCAGGCGGACAACAGGTCTACCCCTTAAGCGGGAATGCCGGCGGACAACAGGTCTACCCTTAATCGGAATGCAGGCGGACAACAGGTCTACCCCTTAGCGGGAATGCAGGCGGACAACAGGTCTACCCCTTAATCGGGAATGCAGGCGGACAACAGGTCTACCCCTTAAGCTGGAATGCCAGGCGGACAACAGGTCTACCCCTTAATCGGGAATGCAGGCGGACAACAGGTCTACCCCTTAAGTCGGAATGCCGGCGGACACCAGGTCTACCCCTTGACCGGGAATGCAGGCGGACAACAGGTCTACCCCTTAATCGGGAATGCAGGCGGACAACAGGTCTACCCCTTAAGCGGGAATGCCGGCGGACACCAGGTCTACCCCTTAAGCGGGAATGCAGGCGGACAACAGGTCTACCCCTTAATCGGGAATGCAGGCGGACAACAGGTCTACCCCTTAATCGGGAATGCGGGCGGACAACAGGTCTACCCCTTAAGCGGGAATGCCGGCGGACAACAGGTCTACCCCTTAATCGGGAATGCAGGCGGACAACAGGTCTACCCCTTAATCGGGAATGCAGGCGGACAACAGGTCTACCCTTAAGCTGGAATGCCGGCGGACACCAGGTCTACCCCTTAATCGGGAATGCAGGCGGACACCAGGTCTACCCCTTAATCGGGAATGCAGGCGACAACAGGTCTACCCCTTAATCGGGAATGCGGGCGGACAACAGGTCTACCCCTTCAGCGGGAATGCCGGGCGGACACCAGGTCTACCCCTTAATCGGGAATGCAGGCGGACACCAGGTCTACCCCTTAAGCCGGAATGCAGGCGGACACCAGGCTCTACCCCTTAAGCCGGAATGCCGGCGGACAACAGGTCTACCCCTTAAGCGGAATGCCGGGCGGACACCAGGTCTACCCCTTAATCGGGAATGCAGGCGGACACCAGGTCTACCCCTTAATCGGGAATGCAGGCGACAACAGGTCTACCCCTTAAGCGGGAATGCCGGCGGACAACAGGTCTACCCCTTAATCGGGAATGCAGGCGGACACCAGGTCTACCCCTTAATCGGGAATGCAGGCGGACAACAGGTCTACCCCTTTAGCGGGAATGCCGGGCGGACAACAGGTCTACCCCTTAATCGGGAATGCAGGCGGACAACAGGTCTACCCCTTAAGCGGGAATGCAGGCGGACAACAGGTCTACCCCTAATCGGGAATACGGGCGGACAACAGGTCTACCCCTTAAGCTGGAATGCCGGCGGACAACAGGTCTACCCCTTAATCGGTAATGCAGGCGGACAACAGGTCTACCCCTTAAGCGGGAATGCCGGCGGACACCAGGTCTACCCCTTAATCGGGAATGCAGGCGGACAACAGGTCTACCCCTTAAGCGGGAATGCCGGCGGACACCAGGTCTACCCCTTAATCGGGAATGCAGGCGGACAACAGGTCTACCCCTTAAGCCGGAATGCCGGCGGACAACAGGTCTACCCCTTAATCGGGAATGCGGGCGGACAACAGGTCTACCCCTTCAGCGGGAATGCCGGCTGACAACAGGTCTACCCCTTAATCGGGAATGCAGGCGGACAACAGGTCTACCCCTTAAGCGGGAATGCAGGCGGACACCAGGTCTACCCTTAAGCGGGAATGCCGGCGGACAACAGGTCTACCCCTTGCCGGAATGCCGGCGGACACCAGGTCTACCCCTTAAGCGGGAATGCCGGCGACAACAGGTCTACCCCTTAATCGGGAATGCAGGCGGACACCAGGTCTACCCCTTAAGCGGGAATGCAGGCGGACAACAGGTCTACCCCTTAAGCGGGAATGCCGGCGGACACCAGGTCTACCCCTTAATCGGGAATGCAGGCGGACAACAGGTCTACCCCTTAATCGGGAATGCAGGCGGACAACAGGTCTACCCCTTAATCGGGAATGCGGGCGGACAACAGGTCTACCCCTTAAGCGGGAATGCCGGCGGACAACAGGTCTACCCCTTAATCGGAATGCAGGCGGACAACAGGTCTACCCCTTAAGCGGGAATGCCGGCGGACAACAGGTCTACCCCTTAATCGGGAATGCAGGCGGACACCAGGTCTACCCCTTAATCGGGAATGCAGGCGGACAACAGGTCTACCCCTTAAGCGGGAATGCCGGCGGACAACAGGTCTACCCCTTAAGCGGAATGCAGGCGGACACCAGGTCTACCCCTTAATCGGGAATGCAGGCGGACAACAGGTCTACCCCTTAATCGGGAATACGGGCGGACAACAGGTCTACCCCTTAAGCGGGAATGCCGGCGGACACCAGGTCTACCCCTTAATCGGGAATGCAGGCGGACACCAGGTCTACCCCTTAATCGGGAATGCAGGCGGACAACAGGTCTACCCCTTAAGCGGGAATGCAGGCGGACACCAGGTCTACCCCTTAATCGGGAATGCAGGCGGTCAACAGGTCTACCCCTTAAGCGGGAATGCAGGCGGACAACAGGTCTACCCCTTAATCGGGAATGCAGGCGGACACCAGGTCTACCCCTTAAGCGGGAATGCCGGCGGACACCAGGTCTACCCCTTAAGCGGGAATGCAGGCGGACAACAGGTCTACCCCTTAATCGGGAATACGGGCGGACAACAGGTCTACCCCTTAAGCGGGAATGCCGGCGGACACCAGGTCTACCCCTTAAGCGGGAATGCAGGCGGACACCAGGTCTACCCCTTAAGCCGGAATGCAGGCGGACAACAGGTCTACCCCTTAATCGGGAATGCAGGCGGACAACAGGTCTACCCCTTAAGCGGGAATGCCGGCGGACACCAGGTCTACCCTTCTCGGGAATGCCGGCGACAACAGGTCTAACCCTTAATCGGGAATGCAGGCGGACACCAGGTCTACCCCTTAATCGGGAATGCAGGCGGACAACAGGTCTACCCCTTTAGCGGGAATGCCGGCGGACACCAGGTCTACCCCTTAATCGGGAATGCAGGCGGACAACAGGTCTACCCCTTAAGCGGGAATGCAGGCGGACAACAGGTCTACCCCTAATCGGGAATGCGGGCGGACAACAGGTCTACCCCTTAAGCGGGAATGCCGGCGGACACCAGGTCTACCCCTTAATCGGGAATGCAGGCGGACAACAGGTCTACTCCTTAATCGGAATACGGGCGGACAACAGGTCTACCCCTTAAGCGGGAATGCCGGCGGACACCAGGTCTACCCTTAAGCGGGAATGCAGGCGGACACCAGGTCTACCCCTTAAGCGGGAATGCAGGCGGACAACAGGTCTACCCCTTATCGGGAATGCAGGCGGACACCAGGTCTACCCCTTCAGCGGGAATGCCGGCGGACACCAGGTCTACTCCTTTAATCGGGAATGCCGGCGGACACCAGGTCTAACCCTTAAGCGGGAATGCAGGCGGACACCAGGTCTACCCCTTAATCGGGAATGCAGGCGGACAACAGGTCTACCCCTTAAGCGGGAATGCCGGCGGACAACAGGTCTACCCCTTAATCGGGAATGCAGGCGGACAACAGGTCTACCCCTTAAGCGGGAATGCAGGCGGACAACAGGTCTACCCCTTAATCGGGAATAAGGGCGGACAACAGGTCTACCCCTTAGCGGAATGCCGGCGGACACCAGGTCTACCCCTTAATCGGGAATGCAGGCGGACAACAGGTCTACCCCTTAATCGGGAATGCGGGCGGACAACAGGTCTACCCCTTAAGCGGGAATGCCGGCGGACACCAGGTCTACCCCTTAATCGGGAATGCAGGCGGACAACAGGTCTACCCCTTTAGCGGGAATGCCAGGCGGACACCAGGTCTACCCCTTAATCGGGAATGCAGGCGGACAACAGGTCTACCCCTTAGCGGGAATGCAGGCGGACAACAGGTCTACCCCTTAATCGGTAATGCAGGCGGACACCAGGTCTACCCCTTAAGCGGGAATGCCGGCGGACAACAGGTCTACCCCTTAATCGGGAATGCAGGCGGACAACAGGTCTACCCCTTAATCGGGAATGCCGGCGGACACCAGGTCTACCCCTTAATCGGGAATGCAGGCGGACACCAGGTCTACCCCTTAATCGAGAATGCAGGCGGACAACAGGTCTACCCCTTTAGCGGGAATGCCGGCGGACAACAGGTCTACCCCTTAATCGGGAATGCAGGCGGACACCAGGTCTACCCCTTAATCGGGAATGCAGGCGGACAACAGGTCTACCCCTAATCGGGAATGCGGGCGGACAACAGGTCTACCCCTTAAGCGGGAATGCAGGCGGACAACAGGTCTACCCCTTAATCGGGAATGCAGGCGGACAACAGGTCTACCCCTTAAGCGGGAATGCAGGCGGACACCAGGTCTACCCCTTAAGCGGGAATGCAGGCGGACAACAGGTCTACCCCTTAAGCTGGAATGCAGGCGGACAACAGGTCTACCCCTTAAGCGGGAATGCCAGGCGGACACCAGGTCTACCCCTTAAGCGGGAATGCAGGCGGACACCAGGTCTACCCCTTAAGCGGGAATGCAGGCGGACAACAGGTCTACCCCTTAATCGGGAATGCAGGCGGACAACAGGTCTACCCCTTAATCGGGAATGCGGGCGGACAACAGGTCTACCCCTTAAGCGGGAATGCCGGCGGACACCAGGTCTACCCCTTAATCGGGAATGCAGGCGGACACCAGGTCTACCCCTTAATCGGGAATGCAGGCGGACACCAGGTCTACCCCTTAATCAAGAATGCAGGCGGACAACAGGTCTACCCCTTTAGCGGGAATGCCGGCGGACAACAGGTCTACCCCTTAATCGGGAATGCAGGCGGACACCAGGTCTACCCCTTAATCGGGAATGCAGGCGGACAACAGGTCTACCCCTAATCGGGAATACGGGCGGACAACAGGTCTACCCCTTAAGCGGGAATGCCGGCGGACACCAGGTCTACCCCTTAAGCGGGAATGCAGGCGGACAACAGGTCTACCCTTAGCGGGAATGCAGGCGGACAACAGGTCTACCCTTAAGCGGGAATGCCGGCGGACACCAGGTCTACCCCTTAAGCGGGAATGCAGGCGGACACCAGGTCTACCCCTTAATCGGGAATGCAGGCGGACAACAGGTCTACCCCTTAAGCGGGAATGCGGGCGGACAACAGGTCTACCCCTTAGCGGGAATGCCGGCGGACACCAGGTCTACCCCTTAAGCGGGAATGCAGGCGGACACCAGGTCTACCCCTTAATCGGGAATGCAGGCGGACAACAGGTCTACCCCTTAAGCGGGAATGCCGGCGGACAACAGGTCTACCCCTTAATCGGGAATGCAGGCCGACAACAGGTCTACACCTTAAGCGGGAATGCAGGCGGACAACAGGTCTACCCCTTAATCGGTAATGCAGGCGGACACCAGGTCTACCCCTTAAGCGGGAATGCCGGCGGACACCAGGTCTACCCCTTAAGCGGGAATGCAGGCGGACAACAGGTCTACCCCTTAGCGGGAAGGCAGGCGGACACCAGGTCTACCCCTTAAGCGGGAATGCCGGCGGACAACAGGTCTACCCCTTAATCGGGAATACGGGCGGACAACAGGTCTACCCCTTAAGCGGGAATGCCGGCGGACACCAGGTCTACCCCTTAATCGGGAATGCAGGCGGACACCAGGTCTACCCCTTAAGCGGGAATGCAGGCAGACAACAGGTCTACCCCTTAAGCGGGAATGCCGGCGGACACCAGGTCTACCCCTTAATCGGGAATGCAGGCGGACAACAGGTCTACCCCTTAATCGGGAATGCAGGCGGACACCAGGTCTATCCCTTCATCGGGAATGCAGGCAGACAACAGGTCTACCCCTTAAGCGGGAATGCCGGCGGACACCAGGTCTACCCCTTAATCGGGAATGCAGGCGGACAACAGGTCTACCCCTTAATCGGGAATGCAGGCGGACAACAGGTCTACCCCTTAATCGGGAATACGGGCGGACAACAGGTCTACCCCTTAAGCGGGAATGCCGGCGGACACCAGGTCTACCCCTTAATCGGGAATGCAGGCGGACACCAGGTCTACCCCTTAATCGGGAATGCAGGCGGACAACAGGTCTACCCCTTAAGCGGGAATGCCGGCGGACACCAGGTCTACCCCTTAATCGGGAATGCAGGCGGTCAACAGGTCTACCCCTTAAGCGGGAATGCAGGCGGACAACAGGTCTACCCCTTAATCGGTAATGCAGGCGGACACCAGGTCTACCCCTTAAGCGGGAAAGCCGGCGGACACCAGGTCTACCCCTTAAGCGGGAATGCAGGCGGACAACAGGTCTACCCCTTAATCGGGAATGCAGGCGGACAACAGGTCTACCCCTTAAGCGGGAATGCCGGCGGACACCAGGTCTACCCCTTAAGCGGGAATGCAGGCGGACACCAGGTCTACCCCTTAAGCGGGAATGCAGGCGGACAACAGGTCTACCCCTTAATCGGGAATGCAGGCGGACACCAGGTCTACCCCTTCAGCGGGAATGCCGGCGGACACCAGGTCTACCCCTTTATCGGGAATGCCGGCGGACACCAGGCCTAACCCTTAAGCGGGAATGCAGGCGGACACCAGGTCTACCCCTTAATCGGGAATGCAGGCGGACAACAGGTCTACCCCTTTAGCGGGAATGCCGGCGGACAACAGGTCTACCCCTTAATCGGGAATGCAGGCGGACAACAGGTCTACCCCTTAAGCGGGAATGCAGGCGGACAACAGGTCTACCCCTAATCGGGAATACGGGCGGACAACAGGTCTACCCCTTAAGCGGGAATGCCGGCGGACAACAGGTCTACCCCTTAATCGGTAATGCAGGCGGACAACAGGTCTACCCCTTAAGCGGGAATGCCGGCGGACACCAGGTCTACCCCTTAGCCGGAATGCAGGCGGACAACAGGTCTACCCCTTAAGCGGGAATGCAGGCGGACAACAGGTCTACCCCTTAAGCGGGAATGCCGGCGGACACCAGGTCTACCCCTTAAGCGGGAATGCAGGCGGACACCAGGTCTACCCCTTAGCCGGAATGCCGGCGGACAACAGGTCTACCCCTTAATCGGGAATACGGGCGGACAACAGGTCTACCCCTTAAGCGGGAATGCCGGCGGACACCAGGTCTACCCCTTAATCGGGAATGCAGGCGGACACCAGGTCTACCCCTTAATCGGGAATGCAGGCGGACAACAGGTCTACCCCTTAAGCGGGAATGCCGGCGGACACCAGGTCTACCCCTTAATCGGGAATGCAGGCGGACAACAGGTCTACCCCTTAATCGGGAATGCAGGCGGACAACAGGTCTACCCCTTAAGCGGGAATGCCGGCGGACAACAGGTCTACCCTTAGCGGGAATGCCGGCGGACACCAGGTCTACCCCTTAATCGGGAATGCAGGCGGACAACAGGTCTACCCCTTAAGCGGGAATGCAGGCGGACAACAGGTCTACCCCTTAATCGGGAATGCAGGCGGACAACAGGTCTACCCCTTAAGCGGGAATGCAGGCGGACAACAGGTCTACCCCTTAATCGGGAATACAGGCGGACACCAGGTCTACCCCTTAAGCGGGAATGCCGGCGGACAACAGGTCTACCCCTTAATCGGTAATGCAGGCGGACAACAGGTCTACCCCTTAAGCGGGAATGCCGGCGGACACCAGGTCTACCCCTTAAGCGGGAATGCAGGCGGACAACAGGTCTACCCCTTAAGCGGGAATGCAGGCGGACAACAGGTCTACCCCTTAAGCGGGAATGCCGGCGGACACCAGGTCTACCCCTTAAGCGGGAATGCAGGCGGACAACAGGTCTACCCCTTAATCGGGAATGCAGGCGGACAACAGGTCTACCCCTTAATCGGAATACGGGCGGACAACAGGTCTACCCCTTAAGCGGGAATGCCGGCGGACACCAGGTCTACCCCTTAATCGGGAATGCAGGCGGACACCAGGTCTACCCCTTAATCGGGAATGCAGGCGGACAACAGGTCTACCCCTTAGCCGGGAATGCCGGCGGACACCAGGTCTACCCCTTAATCGGGAATGCAGGCGGACACCAGGTCTACCCCTTAATCGGGAATGCAGGCGGACAACAGGTCTACCCCTTAATCGGGAATGCGGGCGGACAACAGGTCTACCCCTTCAGCGGGAATGCCGGCGGACACCAGGTCTACCCCTTAATCGGGAATGCAGGCGGACACCAGGTCTACCCCTTAAGCGGGAATGCAGGCGGACACCAGGTCTACCCCTTAAGCTGGAATGCCGGCGGACACCAGGTCTACCCCTTAATCGGGAATGCCGGCGGACACCAGGTCTACCCCTTAATCGGGAATGCAGGCGGACACCAGGTCTACCCCTTAATCAAGAATGCAGGCGGACAACAGGTCTACCCCTTAAGCGGGAATGCCGGCGGACAACAGGTCTACCCCTTAATCGGGAATGCAGGCGGACACCAGGTCTACCCCTTAATCGGGAATGCAGGCGGACAACAGGTCTACCCCTTAAGCGGGAATGCGGGCGGACAACAGGTCTACCCCTTAATCGGGAATGCAGGCGGACAACAGGTCTACCCCTTAAGCGGGAATGCAGGCGGACAACAGGTCTACCCCTTAATCGGGAATGCCGGGCGGACATCAGGTCTACCCCTTAAGCGGGAATGCAGGCGGACAACAGGTCTACCCCTTAAGCGGGAATGCAGGCGGACAACAGGTCTACCCCTTAAGCGGGAATGCCGGCGGACACCAGGTCTACCCTTAATCGGGAATGCAGGCGGACAACAGGTCTACCCTTTAGCGGGAATGCCAGGCGGACACCAGGTCTACCCCTTAATCGGGAATGCAGGCGGACAACAGGTCTACCCCTTAAGCGGGAATGCGGGCGGACAACAGGTCTACCCCTTAATCGGGAATGCAGGCGGACACCAGGTCTACCCCTTAATCGGGAATGCAGGCGGACAACAGGTCTACCCTTAATCGGGAATGCAGGCGGACACCAGGTCTACCCCTTAAGCGGGAATGCAGGCGGACAACAGGTCTACCCTTAATCGGGAATGCAGGCGGACAACAGGTCTACCCCTTAGCCGGAATGCCGGCGGACACCAGGTCTACCCTTTAGCTGGAATGCAGGCGACAACAGGTCTACCCCTTAATCGGGAATGCAGGCGGACACCAGGTCTACCCCTTAGCCGGAATGCAGGCGGACAACAGGTCTACCCCTTAGCGGGAATGCCGGGCGGACAACAGGTCTACCCCTTAACCGGAATGCAGGCGGACAACAGGTCTACCCTTAATCGGGAATGCAGGCGGACAACAGGTCTACCCCTTAATCGGGAATGCGGGCGGACAACAGGTCTACCCCTTAAGCGGGAATGCCGGCGGACACCAGGTCTACCCTTAATCGGGAATGCAGGCGGACAACAGGTCTACCCCTTAATCGGGAATGCAGGCGGACAACAGGTCTACCCCTTAAGCGGGAATGCTGGCGGACACCAGGTCTACCCCTTAATCGGGAATGCAGGCGGTCAACAGGTCTACCCCTTAAGCGGGAATGCCGGCGGACAACAGGTCTACCCCTTAAGCGGGAATGCAGGCGGACACCAGGTCTACCCCTTAAGCGGGAATGCAGGCGGACACCAGGTCTACCCCTTAATCGGGAATGCAGGCGGACAACAGGTCTACCCCTTGCTCGGAATGCCGGCGGACACCAGGTCTACCCTTAATCGGGAATGCAGGCGGACAACAGGTCTACCCTTAATCGGGAATGCAGGCGGACAACAGGTCTACCCCTTAAGCTGGAATGCCAGGCGGACACCAGGTCTACCCCTTAATCGGGAATGCAGGCGGACAACAGGTCTACCCCTTAAGCGGGAATGCAGGCGGACAACAGGTCTACCCCTTAATCGGGAATGCAGGCGGACAACAGGTCTACCCCTTGATCGGGAATGCAGGCGGACAACAGGTCTACCCCTTAGCGGGAATGCAGGCGGACACCAGGTCTACCCCTTAATCGGGAATGCAGGCGGACAACAGGTCTACCCCTTAGCCGGAATGCCGGCGGACACCAGGTCTACCCCTTAAGCGGGAATGCAGGCGGACAACAGGTCTACCCCTTAAGCGGGAATGCAGGCGGACAACAGGTCTACCCCTTAATCGGGAATGCGGGCGGACAACAGGTCTACCCTTAATCGGGAATGCAGGCGGACACCAGGTCTACCCCTTAATCGGGAATGCCGGCGGACAACAGGTCTACCCTTAATCGGGAATGCAGGCGGACAACAGGTCTACCCCTTAATCGGGAATGCAGGCGGACAACAGGTCTACCCCTTAAGCGGAATGCCGGCGGACAACAGGTCTACCCCTTAAGCGGGAATGCAGGCGGACAACAGGTCTACCCCTTAGTCGGGAATGCAGGCGGACAACAGGTCTACCCCTTAATCGGGAATGCGGGCGGACAACAGGTCTACCCCTTAAGCGGGAATGCCGGCGGACACCAGGTCTACCCCTTAATCGGGAATGCAGGCGGACAACAGGTCTACCCCTTAATCGGGAATGCGGGCGGACAACAGGTCTACCCTTGCTGGAATGCAGGCGGACACCAGGTCTACTACCGGCTGTAAACGGTCACCCTTGGAACGCACAGCAGGTCTACCCCTTAATCGGGAATGCAGGCGGACACACAGGTCTACCCCTTAAGCCGGAATGCAGGCGGACACCAGGTCTACCCCTTAATCGGGAATGCAGGCGGACAACAGGTCTACCCCTTAATCGGAATGCCGGGCGGACAACAGGTCTACCCCTTAAGCGGGAATGCCAGGCGGACAACAGGTCTACCCCTTAATCGGGAATGCAGGCGGACACCAGGTCTACCCCCAATCGGGAATGCAGGCGACAACAGGTCTACCCCTTTAGCGGGAATGCCGGCGGACAACAGGTCTACCCCTTAATCGGGAATGCAGGCGGACACCAGGTCTACCCCTTAATCGGGAATGCAGGCGGACAACAGGTCTACCCCCTAATCGGAATAACGGGCGGACAACAGGTCTACCCCTTGACCGGAATGCCGGGCGACAACAGGTCTACCCTTAATCGGTAATGCAGGCGGACAACAGGTCTACCCCTTAAGCGGGAATGCCGGGCGGACACCAGGTCTACCCCTAATCGGGAATGCAGGCGGACAACAGGTCTACCCTTTAAGCGGGAATGCAGGCGGACAACAGGTCTACCCCTGCTCGGGAATGGCGATGACACCAGGTCTACCCCTTAAGCGGGAATGCAGGCGGACACCAGGTCTACCCCTTAATCGGGAAATGCAGGCGGACAACAGGTCTACCCTTAATCGGGAATGCGGGCGGACAACAGGTCTACCCCTTAATCGGGAATGCGGGCGGACAACAGGTCTACCCTTAATCGTGGAATGCCGGCGACACACAGGTCTACCCCTAATCGGAATGCGGCGGACAACAGGCTCACCCTTTAAGCGGAATGCAGGACAACAGGTCTACCCCTTAAGCGGGAATGCAGGCGACAACAGGTCTACCCCCTTAATCGGGAATGCAGGCGGACACCAGGTCTACCCCTTAATCGGGAATGCAGGCGGACAACAGGTCTACCCCTCTAATCGGAATACGGGCGACTAACAGGTTCACCCCTTAAGCCGGAATGCCGCGGACACCAGGTCTACCCTTAATCGGGAATGCAGGCGGACAACAGGTCTACCCCTTAGCTGGAATGCCGGCGGACAACAGGTCTACCCCTTAATCGGGAATGCAGGCGGACAACAGGTCTACCCCTTGCTGGAATGCAAGCGACACCAGGTCTACCCCTTAATCGGGAATGCAGGCGGACAACAGGTCTACCCCTTGCCGGAATGCAGGCGGACAACAGGTCTACCCCCTTAATCGGAATGCGGGCGGACAACAGGTCTACCCCTTAAGCGGGAATGCAGGCGGACACCAGGTCTACCCCTAATCGGAATGCGGGCGACAACAGGTCTGCACCCCTTAAGCCGGAATGCAGGCGGACAACAGGTCTACCCCTTAATCGGGAATGCAGGCGGATCAACAGGTCTACCCCTTGCCGGAATGCAGGCGGACAACAGGTCTACCCCTTAATCGGTAATGCAGGCGGACACCAGGTCTACCCTTGCCGGGAATGCCGGCGGACACCAGGTCTACCCCTTAGCCGGGAATGCAGGCGGACAACAGGTCTACCCCTTAAGCGGGAATGCGTGGCGGACACCAGGTCTACCCCTTAATCGGGAATGCCAGGCGGACAACAGGTCTACCCTTAATCGGAATGCAGGCGGACAACAGGTCTACCCCTTAATCGGGAATGCCGGGCGGACACCAGGTCTACTCCCTTAATCGGGAATGCAGGCGGACACCAGGTCTACCCCTTAATCGGGAATGCAGGCGGACAACAGGTCTACCCCTTAAGCCGGAATGCCGGGCGGACACCAGGTCTACCCTTTAATCGGGAATGCAGGCGGACACCAGGTCTACCCCTTAATCGGGAATGCAGGCGGACACCAGGTCTACCCCTTAAGCGGGAATGCAGGCGGACAACAGGTCTACCCCTTAAGCGGGAATGCGGCGGACACCAGGTCTACCCCTTAAGCGGGAATCGCAGGCGGACACCAGGTCTACCCCTTAATCGGGAATGCAGGCGGACAACAGGTCTACCCCTTAATCGGGAATACGGGCGACAACAGGTCTACTCCTTAAGCGGAATGCCGGCGGACACCAGGTCTACCCTTAATCGGGAATGCAGGCGGACACCAGGTCTACCCCTTAATCGGGAATGCAGGCGACAACAGGTCTACCCTTAGCCGGAATGCCGACGGACACCAGGTCTACCCCTTAATCGGAATGCAGGCGGTCAACAGGTCTACCCCTTAAGCTGGAATGCAGGCGGACAACAGGTCTACCCTCTTAATCGGTAATGCAGCGGACACCAGGTCTACTCCTTAAGCTGGAAAGCCGGGCGGACACCAGGTCTACCCCTTGCGGGAATGCAGGCGGACAACAGGCTCCACCTTAATCGGAATGCGGGCGGACAACAGGTCTACCCCTTAAGCGGGAATGCCGGCGGACACCAGGTCTACCCCTTAAGCGGGAATGCAGGCGGACACCAGGTCTACCCCTTAAGCGGGAATGCAGGCGTGACAACAGGTCTACCCCTTAATCGGGAATGCAGGCGGACAATCAGGTCTACCCCTTCAGCGGAATGCCGGCGGACACCAGGTCTACCCCTTCGCCGGAATGCAGGCGGACACCAGGTCTAACCCTTAAGCGGGAATGCCGACGGACACCAGGTCTACCCCTTAATCGGGAATGCAGGCGACAACAGGTCTACCCCTTTAATCGGGAATGCCGGCGGACAACAGGTCTACCCCTTAATCGGGAATGCAGGCGGACACCAGGTCTACCCCTTAAGCGGGAATGCAGGCGGACAACAGGTCTACCCCTTAATCGGGAATGCGGGCGGACAACAGGTCTACCCCTTAGCTGGAATGCCAGGCGGACAACAGGTCTACCCCTTAATCGGTAATGCAGGCGGACAACAGGTCTACCCCTTAGCCGGAAATGCCGGCGGACACCAGGTCTACCCCTTAGCCGGAATGCAGGCGGACAACAGGTCTACCCCTTAAGCCGGGAATGCCGGCGGACAACAGGTCTACCCCTTAATCGGGAATGCAGGCGGACAACAGGTCTACCCTTGCTGGAATGCCGGCGGACACCAGGTCTACCCCTTAATCGGGAATGCAGGCGGACAACAGGTCTACCCCTTAATCGGGAATGCAGGCGGACAACAGGTCTACCCCTTAAGCGGGAATGCCGGCGGACACCAGGTCTACCCCTTAATCGGGAATGCAGGCGGACACCAGGTCTACCCCTTAATCGGGAATGCAGGCGGACAACAGGTCTACCCCTTAGCGGAATGCAGGCGGACAACAGGTCTACCCCTTAAGCGGGAATGCCGGCGGACACCAGGTCTACCCCTTAATCGGGAATGCAGGCGGACACCAGGTCTACCCCTTAAGCGGGAATGCCGGCGGACACCAGGTCTACCCTTAATCGGGAATGCAGGCGGACACCAGGTCTACCCCTTAATCGGGAATGCAGGCGGACAACAGGTCTACCTCTTAATCGGGAATGCAGGCGGACAACAGGTCTACCCCTTAAGCGGGAATGCAGGCGGACAACAGGTCTACCCCTTTAATCGGGAATGCAGGCGGACAACAGGTCTACCCCTTAGCCGGGAATGCCGGGCGGACACCAGGTCTACCCTTAATCGGGAATGCAGGCGGACAACAGGTCTACCCCTTAGTCGGAATGCAGGCGGACAACAGGTCTACCCCTTAGCGGGAATGCCGGCGGACACCAGGTCTACCCCTTAGCGGGAATGCAGGCGGACAACAGGTCTACCCCTTGCCGGGAATGCAGGCGGACAACAGGTCTACCCCTTAATCGGGAATGCAGGCGGACAACAGGTCTACCCCTTAAGCGGGAATGCAGGCGGACACCAGGTCTACCCCTTAATCGGGAATGCAGGCGGACACCAGGTCTACCCCTTAATCGGGAATGCAGGCGGACAACAGGTCTACCCCTTGCTGAATGCCGGCGACACCAGGTCTACCCCTTAATCGAGAATGCAGGCGGACACCAGGTCTACCCCTTAATCGGGAATGCAGGCGGACAACAGGTCTACCCCTTAAGCGGGAATGCAGGCGGACAACAGGTCTACCCTTCAGCGGGAATGCCGGCGGACACCAGGTCTACCCCTTAATCGGGAATGCATGGCGGACATCAGGTCTACCCCTTAAGCGGGAATGCAGGCGGACACCAGGTCTACCCCTTTGCGGGAATGCCAGGCGACACCAGGTCTACCCTTAATCGGGAATGCCGGCGGACACCAGGTCTACCCCTTAATGCGGGAATGCAGGCGGACACCAGGTCTACCCCTTAATCGGGAATGCAGGCGGACAACAGGTCTACCCCTTTAGCTGGAATGCCAGGCGGACAACAGGTCTACTCCCTTAATCGGGAATGCAGGCGGACACCAGGTCTACCCCTTAATCGGGAATGCAGGCGGACACCAGGTCTACCCCTAATCGGGAATGCAGGCGGACAACAGGTCTACCCCTTAAGCCGGGAATGCCGGCGGACAACAGGTCTACCCCTTAATCGGTAATGCAGGCGGACAACAGGTCTACCCCATAAGCGGGAATGCCGGCGGACACCAGGTCTACCCCTTAAGCTGGAATGCAGGCGGACAACAGGTCTACCTCTTAGCGGGAATGCAGGCGGACAACAGGTCTACCCCTTAAGCGGGAATGCCAGGCGGACAACAGGTCTACCCCTTAAGCGGGAATGCAGGCGGACACCAGGTCTACCCCTTAAGCGGGAATGCAGGCGGACAACAGGTCTACCCCTTAATCGGGAATGCAGGCGGACAACAGGTCTACCCCTTAATCTGGAATGCGGGCGAACAACAGGTCTACCCTTAATCGGGAATGCAGGCGGACAACAGGTCTACCCCTTAATCGGGAATGCAGGCGGACACCAGGTCTACCCCTTAATCGGGAATGCAGGCGGTCAACAGGTCTACCCCTTAAGCCGGAATGCAGGCGGACACCAGGTCTACCCCTTAATCGGGAATGCAGGCGGACACCAGGTCTACCCCTTAATCGGGAATGCAGGCAGACAACAGGTCTACCCCTTCAGCGGGAATGCCGGCGGACACCAGGTCTACCCCTTAATCGGGAATGCAGGCGGACAACAGGTCTACCCCTTAATCGGGAATGCAGGCGGACAACAGGTCTACCCCTTAATCGGGAATGCAGGCGGACACCAGGTCTACCCCTTAATCGGGAATGCAGGCGGACAACAGGTCTACCCCTTTAGCGGGAATGCCGGCGGACAACAGGTCTCACCCCTTAATCGGGAATGCAGGCGGACACCAGGTCTCACCCTTAATCGGGAATGCAGGCGGACAACAGGTCTACCTCCTAATCGGGAATACGGGCGGACAACAGGTCTACCCCTTAAGCGGGAATGCCGGCGGACACCAGGTCTACCCCTTAAGCGGGAATGCAGGCGGACAACAGGTCTACCCCTTAAGCGGAATGCAGGCGGACAACAGGTCTACCCTTAAGCTGGAATGCCGGGCGGACACCAGGTCTACCCCTTAAGCGGAATGCAGGCGGACACCAGGTCTACCCCTTAATCGGAATGCAGGCGGACAACAGGTCTACCCCTTAAGCGGGAATACGGGCGGACAACAGGTCTACTCCTTGACGGGAATGCCGACGACACCAGGTCTACCACTTAAGCGGGAATGCAGGCGGACACCAGGTCTACCCCTTAATCGGGAATGCAGGCGGACAACAGGTCTACCCCTTGCCGGAATGCCGGCGGACAACAGGTCTACCCCTTAATCGGGAATGCAGGCGGACAACAGGTCTACACTCTTAAGCCGGAATGCAGGCGGACAACAGGTCTACCCCTTAATCGGTAATGCAGGCGGACACCAGGTCTACCCTTAGCCGGAAAGCCGGGCGGACACCAGGTCTACCCCTTAGCCGGAATGCAGGCGGACAACAGGTCTACCCCTTATCGGGAATGCAGGCGGACACCAGGTCTACCCCTTAGCCGGAATGCCGGGCGGACACCAGGTCTACCCCTTAATCGGGAATGCGGGCGGACAACAGGTCTACTCCTTAGCCGGGAATGCCGGCGGACACCAGGTCTACCCCTTAATCGGGAATGCAGGCGACACCAGGTCTACCCCTTAAGCGGAATGCAGGCGGACAACAGGTCTACCCCTTAGCCGGAATGCCGGCGGACACCAGGCTCTACCCCTTAATCGGGAATGCAGGCGGACACCAGGTCTACCCCTTAATCGGGAATGCAGGCGACACCAGGTCTACCCCTTCAGCGGGAATGCAGGCGGACAACAGGTCTACCCCTTAAGCGGAATGCCGGGCGACACCAGGTCTACCCCTTAATCGGGAATGCAGGCGGACAACAGGTCTACCCTTAATCGGGAATGCAGGCGGACAACAGGTCTACCCCTTAATCGGGAATACGGGCGGACAACAGGTCTACCCCTTTAGCTGGAATGCCGGCGGACACCAGGTCTACCCCTTAATCGGGAATGCAGGCGGACACCAGGTCTACCCCTTAATCGGGAATGCAGGCGGACAACAGGTCTACCCCTTGCTGGAATGCCGGCGACACCAGGTCTACCCTTATCGGAATGCAGGCGGACACCAGGTCTACTCCCTTAAGCGGGAATGCAGGCGGACAACAGGTCTACCCCTTAATCGGGAATGCAGGCGGACAACAGGTCTACCCCTTAATCGGAAAGCCGGGCGACACCAGGTCTACCCCTTAGTCGGGAATGCAGGCGGACAACAGGTCTACCCCTTAATCGGAATGCAGGCGGACAACAGGTCTACCCCTTAATCGGGAATGCAGGCGGACACCAGGTCTACCCTTAAGCTGGAATGCAGGCGACACCAGGTCTACCCCTTAAGCGGGAATGCAGGCGACACCAGGCTCTACCCCTTAATCGGGAATGCGGGCGGATCACCAGGTCTACCCCTTTAGCTGGAATGCCGGCGACACCAGGTCTACCCCTTAATCGGGAATGCAGGCGGACACCAGGCCTACCCCTTAAGCTGGAATGCAGGCGGACACCAGGTCTCACCCCTTAAGCGGGAATGCAGGCGACACCAGGTCTACCCTTAAGCGGGAATGCAGGCGGACAACAGGTCTACCCCTTAATCGGGAATGCAGGCGGACAACAGGTCTACCCCTTAAGCGGAATGCAGGCGGACAACAGGTCTACCCCTTAATCGGGAATGCAGGCGGACACCAGGTCTACTCCTTAATCGGGAATGCAGGCGGACAACAGGTCTACCCCTTAAGCGGGAATGCAGGCGGACAACAGGTCTACCCTTAATCGGGAATGCCGGCGGACAACAGGTCTACCCCTTAAGCGGAATGCAGGCGGACACCAGGTCTACCCCTTAATCGGGAATGCCGGCGACAACAGGTCTACCCTTAATCGGGAATGCAGGCGGACAACAGGTCTACCCCTTGCTGGAATGCCGGGCGGACAACAGGTCTCACCCCTTAATCGGAATGCAGGCGGACAACAGGTCTACCCTTTGATCGGGAATGCAGGCGGACAACAGGTCTACCCTTTAATCGGAATACAGGCGACAACAGGTCTACCCTATAAGCGGCGACAACGCACTGAATGCGGACGACACAGGTCTACCCTTAATCGGGAATGCAGGCGACAACAGGTCTACCCCTTAAGCTGGAATGCCGGTGACACCAGGTCTACTCCTTAATCGGGAATGCAGGCGGACACCAGGTCTACCCCTTAAGCGGAATGCCGGCGGACACCAGGTCTACTCCTTAGCGGGAATGCGGCGACACCAGGTCTACCCTTGCCGGAATGGCATGACAACAGGTCTACCCTTAATCGGGAATGCAGGCGGACAACAGGTCTACCCCTTAATCGGGAATGCCAGGCGGACACCAGGTCTACCCCTTAAGCGGGAATGCACGCGGACACCAGGTCTACCCCTTAATCGGGAATGCAGGCGGACACCAGGTCTACCCCTTAGCCGGAATGCCGGCGGACAACCAGGTCTACCCCTTAATCGGGAATGCAGGCGGACACCAGGTCTACCCCTTGCCGGAATGCAGGCGGACAACAGGTCTACCCCTTAAGCGGAATGCAGGCGGACAACAGGTCTACCCCTTAACGGGAATGCAGGCGGACACCAGGTCTACCCCTTAAGCGGGAATGCCGGCGGACACCAGGTCTACCCCTTAATCGGGAATGCAGGCGGACAACAGGTCTACCCTTAAGCTGGAATGCCAGGCGGACACCAGGTCTACCCCTTAAGCGGGAATGCACGGCGGACACCAGGTCTACCTTTAATCGGGAATGCCGGCGGACACCAGGTCTACCCCTTAATCGGGAATGCCAGGCGGACACCAGGTCTACCCCTTAAGCGGGAATGCAGGCGGACACCAGGTCTACCCCTTAAGCGGGAATGCCGGCGGACAACAGGTCTACTCCTTAAGCGGGAATGCAGGCGGACACCAGGTCTACCCCTTAATCGGGAATGCGGGCGGACACCAGGTCTACCCTCTAATCGGGAATACGGGTGGACAACAGGTCTACCCCTTGCTGGAATGCCGGGCGGACACCAGGTCTACCCCTTAATCGGAATGCAGGCGGACAACAGGTCTACCCTTAAGCGGGAATGCCAGGCGGACAACAGGTCTACCCCTTAATCGGGAATGCCGGCGGACACCAGGTCTACCCCTTAATCGGGAATGCAGGCGGACAACAGGTCTACCCCTTAAGCGGGAATGCCGGCGGACACCAGGTCTACCCTTAAGCGGGAATGCCAGGCGGACAACAGGTCTACCCCTTAATCGGGAATGCAGGCGGACAACAGGTCTACCCCTTAAGCGGGAATGCAGGCGGACACCAGGTCTACCCCTTAGCGGGAATGCCGGGCGGACAACAGGTCTACCCCTTAGCCGGAATGCCGGCGGACAACAGGTCTACCCCTTAGCGGGAATGCCGGGCGGACACCAGGTCTACCCCTTAAGCGGGAATGCCAGGCGGACACCAGGTCTACCCCTTAAGCGGGAATGCCGGCGGACACCAGGTCTACCCCTTAGCTGGAATGCCAGGCGGACACCAGGTCTACCCCTTAATCGGGAATGCAGGCGGACACCAGGTCTACCCCTTAATCGGGAATGCATGGCGGACAACAGGTCTACCCCTTAAGCGGGAATGCAGGCGGACAACAGGTCTACCCCTTAATCGGGAATGCCGGCGGACAACAGGTCTACCCCTTAACCGGGAATGCAGGCGGACAACAGGTCTACCCCTTAATCGGGAATGCCGGCGGACACCAGGTCTACCCCTTAAGCGGGAATGCAGGCGGACACCAGGTCTACCCCTTAGCGGGAATGCCGGCGGACAACAGGTCTACCCCTTAATCGGGAATGCAGGCGGACAACAGGTCTACCCCTTACTCGGGAATGCGTGCGGACACCAGGTCTACCCTTAAGCGGAATGCGGGCGGACAACAGGTCTACCCTTTAATCGGGAATGCAGGCGGACACCAGGTCTACCCTTTAATCTGGGAATGCAGGCGGACAACAGGTCTACCCCTTAATCGGGAATGCAGGCGGACAACAGGTCTACCCCTTAAGCGGGAATGCCGGCGGACAACAGGTCTACCCTTAATCGGGAATGCAGGCGGACAACAGGTCTACCCTTAATCGGGAATGCAGGCGGACAACAGGTCTACCCCTTAGCGGGAATGCCGGCGGACACCAGGTCTACCCCTTAATCGGGAATGCAGGCGGACACCAGGTCTACCCCTTAATCGGGAATGCAGGCGGACACAGGTCTACCCCTTCGGGAATGCAGGTGGACACCAGGTCTACCCTTAATCGGGAATGCAGGCGGACAACAGGTCTACCCCTTAAGCTGGAATGCAGGCGGACACCAGGTCTACCCTTAGCGGGAATGCAGGCGGACAACAGGTCTACCCCTTAACGGGAATGCAGGCGGACACCAGGTCTACCCCTTAATCGGGAATGCAGGCGGACACCAGGTCTACCCTTAAGCGGAATGCGGCGACACAGGTCTACTCCTTTAATCGGGAATGCAGGCGGACAACAGGTCTACCCCTTAAGCGGGAATGCCGGCGGACACCAGGTCTACCCTTAATCGGGAATGCAGGCGGACACCAGGTCTACCCCTTAATCGGGAATGCAGGCGGACAACAGGTCTACCCCTTAATCGGGAATGCCGGCGGACACCAGGTCTACCCCTTGACCGGGAATGCAGGCGGACAACAGGTCTACCTCTTGCGGAATGCGGCGACATAGGCACCTTGCGAATGCGGACAACAGGTCTACCCCTTAAGCTGGAATGCAGGCGGACACCAGGTCTACCTCTTAATCGGGAATGCAGGCGGACAACAGGTCTACCCCTTAATCGGGAATGCAGGCGGACAACAGGTCTACCCCTTAAGCGGGAATGCAGGCGGACAACAGGTCTACCCCTTAATCGGAATGCAGGCGGACAACAGGTCTACCCCTTAATCGGGAATGCAGGCGGACACCAGGTCTACCCCTTAATCGGGAATGCAGGCGGACAACAGGTCTACCCCTTAAGCGGGAATGCAGGCGGACAACAGGTCTACCCCTTAAGCGGGAATGCCGGCGGACAACAGGTCTACCCCTTAATCGGGAATGCCGGCGGACAACAGGTCTACCCCTTAATCGGGAATGCAGGCGGACACCAGGTCTACCCCTTAATCGGGAATGCAGGCGGACAACAGGTCTACCCCTTAATCGGGAATGCAGGCGGACAACAGGTCTACCCTTTAGCGGGAATGCCGGCGGACACCAGGTCTACCCCTTAATCGGGAATGCAGGCGGACAACAGGTCTACCCCTTAATCGGGAATGCAGGCGGACAACAGGTCTACCCCTTAGCGGGAATGCAGGCGGACAACAGGTCTACCCCTTAATCGGGAATGCAGGCGGACAACAGGTCTACCCCTTAATCGGGAATGCAGGCGGACAACAGGTCTACCCCTTAAGCGGGAATGCAGGCGGACAACAGGTCTACCCCTAATCGGGAATGCAGGCGGACAACAGGTCTACCCCTTAGCTGGAATGCCGGCGGACACCAGGTCTACCCCTTAAGCGGGAATGCAGGCGGACACCAGGTCTACCCCTTAATCGGGAATGCCGGCGGACAACAGGTCTACCCCTTAATCGGGAATGCCAGGCGGACACCAGGTCTACCCCTTAATCGGGAATGCAGGCGGACACCAGGTCTACCCCTTAATCGGGAATGCAGGCGGACAACAGGTCTACCCTTAATCGGGAATGCAGGCGGACACCAGGTCTACCCCTTAATCGGGAATGCAGGCGGACAACAGGTCTACCCCTTAATCGGGAATGCAGGCGGACAACAGGTCTACCCCTTAATCGGGAATGCAGGCGGACACCAGGTCTACCCCTTAAGCGGGAATGCAGGCGGACAACAGGTCTACCCCTTAATCGGAATGCAGGCGGACAACAGGTCTACCCCTTAAGCGGGAATGCCGGCGGACAACAGGTCTACCCCTTAATCGGGAATGCAGGCGGACACCAGGTCTACCCCTTAAGCGGGAATGCCGGCGGACACCAGGTCTACCCCTTAATCGGGAATGCAGGCGGACACCAGGTCTACCCCTTAATCGGGAATGCAGGCGGACAACAGGTCTACCCCTTATCGGGAATGCAGGCGGACAACAGGTCTACTCCTTAGCGGGAATGCCGGCGGACACCAGGTCTACCCCTTAATCGGGAATGCAGGCGGACAACAGGTCTACCCCTTAAGCGGGAATGCAGGCGGACAACAGGTCTACCCCTTAAGCGGGAATGCCGGCGGACAACAGGTCTACCCCTTAAGCGGGAATGCCGGCGGACACCAGGTCTACCCCTTAATCGGGAATGCAGGCGGACACCAGGTCTACCCCTTAATCGGGAATGCAGGCGGACAACAGGTCTACCCCTTAAGCGGGAATGCCGGCGGACACCAGGTCTACCCCTTAAGCGGGAATGCAGGCGGACAACAGGTCTACCCCTTAAGCGGGAATGCCGGCGGACACCAGGTCTACCCCTTAATCGGGAATGCAGGCGGACAACAGGTCTACCCCTTAAGCGGGAATGCCGGCGGACACCAGGTCTACCCCTTAATCGGGAATGCAGGCGGACAACAGGTCTACCCCTTAAGCGGGAATGCCGGCGGACACCAGGTCTACCCCTTAAGCGGGAATGCAGGCGGACAACAGGTCTACCCCTTAAGCGGGAATGCCGGCGGACACCAGGTCTACCCCTTAATCGGGAATGCAGGCGGACAACAGGTCTACCCCTTAAGCGGGAATGCCGGCGGACACCAGGTCTACCCCTTAATCGGGAATGCAGGCGGACAACAGGTCTACCCCTTAATCGGGAATGCAGGCGGACACCAGGTCTACCCCTTAATCGGGAATGCAGGCGGACACCAGGTCTACCCCTTAATCGGGAATGCCGGCGGACACCAGGTCTACCCCTTAATCGGGAATGCAGGCGGACAACAGGTCTACCCCTTAAGCGGGAATGCCGGCGGACACCAGGTCTACCCCTTAATCGGGAATGCAGGCGGACACCAGGTCTACCCCTTAAGCGGGAATGCCGGCGGACAACAGGTCTACCCCTTAATCGGGAATGCAGGCGGACAACAGGTCTACCCCTTAAGCGGGAATGCCGGCGGACACCAGGTCTACCCCTTAAGCGGGAATGCATGCGGACAACAGGTCTACCCCTTAAGCGGGAATGCAGGCGGACAACAGGTCTACCCCTTAATCAAGAATGCAGGCGGAAAACAGGTCTACCCCTTAAGCGGGAATGCCGGCGGACAACAGGTCTACCCCTTAAGCGGGAATGCCGGCGGACACCAGGTCTACCCCTTAAGCGGGAATGCAGGCGGACACCAGGTCTACCCCTTAATCGGGAATGCAGGCGGACAACAGGTCTACCCCTAATCGGGAATACGGGCGGACAACAGGTCTACCCCTTAAGCGGGAATGCCGGCGGACACCAGGTCTACCCCTTAAGCGGGAATGCAGGCGGACAACAGGTCTACCCCTTAAGCGGGAATGCAGGCGGACACCAGGTCTACCCCTTAATCGGGAATGCAGGCGGACAACAGGTCTACCCCTAATCGGGAATACGGGCGGACAACAGGTCTACCCCTAAGTGGGAATGCGGGCGGACAACAGGTCTACCCCTTAAGCGGGAATGCAGGCGGACAACAGGTCTACCCCTTAAGCGGGAATGCCGGCGGACACCAGGTCTACCCCTTGAGCGGGAATGCCGGCGGACACCAGGTCTACCCCTTAATCGGGAATGCAGGCGGACAACAGGTCTACCCCTTTCTCGGGAATGCCGGCGGACAACAGGTCTACCCCTTAATCGGGAATGCAGGCGGACAACAGGTCTACCCTTTAGCGGGAATGCAGGCGGACACCAGGTCTACCCCTTAAGCGGGAATGCAGGCGGACACCAGGTCTACCCCTTAATCGGGAATGCAGGCGGACAACAGGTCTACCCCTTAAGCGGGAATGCAGGCGGACAACAGGTCTACCCCTTAATCGGGAATGCAGGCGGACAACAGGTCTACCCCTTAATCGGGAATGCAGGCGGACACCAGGTCTACCCCTTAATCGGGAATGCAGGCGGACACCAGGTCTACCCCTTAATCGGGAATGCAGGCGGACAACAGGTCTACCCCTTCATCGGGAATGCCGGCGGACAACAGGTCTACCCCTTAATCGGGAATGCAGGCGGACAACAGGTCTACCCCTTAAGCGGGAATGCCGGCGGACACCAGGTCTACCCCTTAATCGGGAATGCAGGCGGACAACAGGTCTACCCCTTACTCGGGAATGCAGGCGGACAACAGGTCTACCCCTTAATCGGGAATGCAGGCGGACAACAGGTCTACCCCTTAAGCGGGAATGCAGGCGGACAACAGGTCTACCCCTTACTCGGGAATGCCGGCGGACAACAGGTCTACCCCTTAATCGGGAATGCGGGCGGACAACAGGTCTACCCCTTAAGCGGGAATGCCGGCGGACACCAGGTCTACCCTTAAGCGGGAATGCAGGCGGACAACAGGTCTACCCCTTAATCGGGAATGCAGGCGGACACCAGGTCTACCCCTTAATCGGGAATGCAGGCGGACAACAGGTCTACCCCTTAATCGGGAATGCGGGCGGACAACAGGTCTACCCCTTAACGGGAATGCAGGCGGACAACAGGTCTACCCCTTAATCGGGAATGCAGGCGGACAACAGGTCTACCCCTTAATCGGGAATGCAGGCGGACAACAGGTCTACCCTTAAGCGGGAATGCAGGCGGACACCAGGTCTACCCCTTAAGCGGGAATGCCAGTGCGGACAACAGGTCTACCCCTTAAGCGGGAATGCCGGCGGACACCAGGTCTACCCCTTAAGCGGGAATGCAGGCGGACAACAGGTCTACCCCTTAATCGGGAATGCAGGCGGACACCAGGTCTACCCCTTAATCGGGAATGCATGCGGACACCAGGTCTACCCCTTAATCGGGAATGCAGGCGGACAACAGGTCTACCCCTTAATCGGGAATGCAGGCGGACAACAGGTCTACCCCTTAATCGGGAATGCAGGCGGACAACAGGTCTACCCCTTAAGCGGGAATGCCGGCGGACAACAGGTCTACCCCTTAAGCGGTAATGCATGCGGACACCAGGTCTACCCCTTAATCGGGAATGCAGGCGGACAACAGGTCTACCCCTTAATCGGGAATGCAGGCGGACACCAGGTCTACCCCTTAAGCGGGAATGCCGGCGGACACCAGGTCTACCCCTTAAGCGGGAATGCAGGCGGACACCAGGTCTACCCCTTAATCGGGAATGCAGGCGGACAACAGGTCTACCCCTTAATCGGGAATGCGGGCGGACAACAGGTCTACCCCTTAAGCGGGAATGCCGGCGGACACCAGGTCTACCCCTTAATCGGGAATGCAGGCGGACAACAGGTCTACCCCTTAATCGGGAATGCAGGCGGACAACAGGTCTACCCCTTAAGCGGGAATGCCGGCGGACAACAGGTCTACCCCTTAAGCGGGAATGCCGGCGGACACCAGGTCTACCCCTTAATCGGGAATGCAGGCGGACAACAGGTCTACCCCTTAATCGGGAATGCAGGCGGACAACAGGTCTACCCCTTAAGCGGGAATGCCGGCGGACACCAGGTCTACCCCTTAAGCGGGAATGCAGGCGGACAACAGGTCTACCCCTTAAGCGGGAATGCCGGCGGACACCAGGTCTACCCCTTAATCGGGAATGCAGGCGGACAACAGGTCTACCCCTTAAGCGGGAATGCCGGCGGACACCAGGTCTACCCCTTAATCGGGAATGCAGGCGGACAACAGGTCTACCCCTTAAGCGGGAATGCCGGCGGACACCAGGTCTACCCCTTAAGCGGGAATGCAGGCGGACAACAGGTCTACCCCTTAAGCGGGAATGCCGGCGGACACCAGGTCTACCCCTTAATCGGGAATGCAGGCGGACAACAGGTCTACCCCTTAAGCGGGAATGCCGGCGGACACCAGGTCTACCCCTTAATCGGGAATGCAGGCGGACAACAGGTCTACCCCTTAATCGGGAATGCGGGCGGACAACAGGTCTACCCCTTAAGCGGGAATGCAGGCGGACACCAGGTCTACCCCTTAATCGGGAATGCCGGCGGACACCAGGTCTACCCCTTAATCGGGAATGCAGGCGGACACCAGGTCTACCCCTTAAGCGGGAATGCCGGCGGACACCAGGTCTACCCCTTAATCGGGAATGCAGGCGGACAACAGGTCTACCCCTTAAGCGGGAATGCCGGCGGACAACAGGTCTACCCCTTAATCGGGAATGCAGGCGGACAACAGGTCTACCCCTTAAGCGGGAATGCCGGCGGACACCAGGTCTACCCCTTAAGCGGGAATGCAGGCGGACAACAGGTCTACCCCTTAAGCGGGAATGCAGGCGGACAACAGGTCTACCCCTTAATCAGGAATGCAGGCGGACAACAGGTCTACCCCTTAAGCGGGAATGCCGGCGGACAACAGGTCTACCCCTTAAGCGGGAATGCCGGCGGACACCAGGTCTACCCCTTAGCGGGAATGCAGGCGGACACCAGGTCTACCCCTTAATCGGGAATGCAGGCGGACAACAGGTCTACCCCTAATCGGGAATGCGGGCGGATCAACAGGTCTACCCCTTAGCGGGAATGCCGGCGGACAACAGGTCTACCCCTTAAGCGGGAATGCAGGCGGATCAACAGGTCTACCCCTTAAGCGGGAATGCAGGCGGACACCAGGTCTACCCCTTAATCGGGAATGCAGGCGGACAACAGGTCTACCCCTAATCGGGAATACGGGCGGACAACAGGTCTACCCCTAAGTCGGGAATGCGGGCGGACAACAGGTCTACCCCTTAAGCGGGAATGCAGGCGGACAACAGGTCTACCCCTTAAGCGGGAATGCAGGCGGACACCAGGTCTACCCCTTAAGCGGGAATGCCGGCGGACACCAGGTCTACCCCTTAATCGGGAATGCAGGCGGACAACAGGTCTACCCTTACTCGGGAATGCCGGCGGACAACAGGTCTACCCCTTAATCGGGAATGCAGGCGGACAACAGGTCTACCCCTTTAGCGGGAATGCAGGCGGACACCAGGTCTACCCCTTAAGCGGGAATGCAGGCGGACACCAGGTCTACCCCTTAAGCGGGAATGCAGGCGGACAACAGGTCTACCCCTTAAGCGGAATGCAGGCGACACAGGTCTACCCCTTCGGAATGCAGGCGATAACAGGTCTACCCTTAATCGGAATGCAGGCGGACAACAGGTCTACCCCTTAATCGGGAATGCAGGCGGACAACAGGTCTACCCCTTAATCGGGAATGCAGGCGGACACCAGGTCTACCCCTTACTCGGGAATGCATGCGGACACCAGGTCTACCCCTTAATCGGGAATGCAGGCGGACAACAGGTCTACCCCTTAATCGGGAATGCCGGCGGACAACAGGTCTACCCCTTAATCGGGAATGCAGGCGGACAACAGGTCTACCCCTTAAGCGGGAATGCCGGCGGACACCAGGTCTACCCCTTAATCGGGAATGCAGGCGGACAACAGGTCTACCCCTTACTCGGGAATGCCGGCGGACAACAGGTCTACCCCTTAATCGGGAATGCAGGCGGACAACAGGTCTACCCCTTAAGCGGGAATGCAGGCGGACAACAGGTCTACCCCTTTGCGGGAATGCCGGCGGACAACAGGTCTACCCCTTAATCGGGAATGCAGGCGGACAACAGGTCTACCCCTTAATCGGGAATGCAGGCGGACAACAGGTCTACCCCTTAAGCGGGAATGCCGGCGGACAACAGGTCTACCCCTTAATCGGGAATGCAGGCGGACAACAGGTCTACCCCTTAAGCGGGAATGCCGGCGGACACCAGGTCTACCCCTTAAGCGGGAATGCATGCGGACAACAGGTCTACCCCTTAAGCGGGAATGCCGGGCGGACACCAGGTCTACCCCTTAATCGGGAATGCAGGCGGACACCAGGTCTACCCCTTAAGCGGGAATGCAGGCGGACACCAGGTCTACCCCTTAATCGGGAATGCAGGCGGACAACAGGTCTACCCCTTAATCGGGAATGCCGGCGGACAACAGGTCTACCCCTTAATCGGGAATGCAGGCGGACAACAGGTCTACCCCTTAAGCGGGAATGCAGGCGGACAACAGGTCTACCCCTTAATCGGGAATGCAGGCGGACAACAGGTCTACCCCTTAATCGGGAATGCAGGCGGACAACAGGTCTACCCCTTAATCGGGAATACGGGCGGACAACAGGTCTACCCCTTAAGCGGGAATGCCGGCGGACAACAGGTCTACCCCTTAATCGGGAATGCAGGCGGACAACAGGTCTACCCCTTAAGCGGGAATGCCGGCGGACAACAGGTCTACCCCTTAAGCGGGAATGCAGGCGGACAACAGGTCTACCCCTTAAGCGGGAATGCCGGCGGACAACAGGTCTACCCCTTAATCGAGAATGCAGGCGGACAACAGGTCTACCCCTTAAGCGGGAATGCCGGCGGACAACAGGTCTACCCCTTAAGCGGGAATGCAGGCGGACACCAGGTCTACCCCTTAATCGGGAATGCAGGCGGACACCAGGTCTACCCCTTAATCGGGAATGCGGGCGGACAACAGGTCTACCCCTTAAGCGGGAATGCCGGCGGACAACAGGTCTACCCCTTAATCGGGAATGCAGGCGGACAACAGGTCTACCCCTTAAGCGGGAATGCCGGCGGACACCAGGTCTACCCCTTAAGCGGGAATGCAGGCGGACAACAGGTCTACCCTTAAGCGGGAATGCCGGCGGACACCAGGTCTACCCCTTAATCGGGAATGCAGGCGGACAACAGGTCTACCCCTTAAGCGGGAATGCAGGCGGACACCAGGTCTACCCCTTAATCGGGAATGCAGGCGGACAACAGGTCTACCCCTTAAGCGGGAATGCCGGCGGACACCAGGTCTACCCCTTAAGCGGGAATGCAGGCGGACAACAGGTCTACCCCTTAAGCGGGAATGCCAGGCGGACACCAGGTCTACCCCTTAATCGGGAATGCAGGCGGACAACAGGTCTACCCCTTAAGCGGGAATGCCGGCGGACACCAGGTCTACCCCTTAATCGGGAATGCAGGCGGACAACAGGTCTACCCCTTAAGCGGGAATGCCGGCGGACACCAGGTCTACCCCTTAAGCGGGAATGCAGGCGGACACCAGGTCTACCCCTTACTCGGGAATGCCGGCGGACACCAGGTCTACCCCTTAATCGGGAATGCAGGCGGACAACAGGTCTACCCCTTAAGCGGGAATGCCGGCGGACAACAGGTCTACCCCTTAATCGGGAATGCAGGCGGACACCAGGTCTACCCCTTAAGCGGGAATGCCGGCGGACAACAGGTCTACCCCTTAATCGGGAATGCAGGCGGACAACAGGTCTACCCTTCAAGCGGGAATGCCGGGCGGACACCAGGTCTACCCCTTAGCGGGAATGCATGCGGACAACAGGTCTACCCCTTAAGCGGGAATGCAGGCGGACAACAGGTCTACCCCTTAATCAAGAATGCAGGCGGACAACAGGTCTACCCCTTAAGCGGGAATGCCGGGCGGACAACAGGTCTACCCCTTAAGCGGGAATGCCGGCGGACACCAGGTCTACCCCTTAATCGGGAATGCAGGCGGACACCAGGTCTACCCCTTAATCGGGAATGCAGGCGGACAACAGGTCTACCCCTTAATCGGGAATGCAGGCGGACAACAGGTCTACCCCTTAAGCGGGAATGCCGGCGGACACCAGGTCTACCCCTTAATCGGGAATGCAGGCGGACACCAGGTCTACCCCTTAGTCGGGAATGCAGGCGGACACCAGGTCTACCCCTTAATCGGGAATGCAGGCGGACACCAGGTCTACCCCTTAAGCGGGAATGCCGGCGGACAACAGGTCTACCCCTTAATCGGGAATGCAGGCGGACAACAGGTCTACCCCTTAAGCGGGAATGCCGGCGGACACCAGGTCTACCCCTTAAGCGGGAATGCATGCGGACAACAGGTCTACCCCTTAAGCGGGAATGCAGGCGGACAACAGGTCTACCCCTTAATCAAGAATGCAGGCGGAAAACAGGTCTACCCCTTAAGCGGGAATGCCGGCGGACAACAGGTCTACCCCTTAAGCGGGAATGCCGGCGGACACCAGGTCTACCCCTTAAGCGGGAATGCAGGCGGACACCAGGTCTACCCCTTAATCGGGAATGCAGGCGGACAACAGGTCTACCCCTAATCGGGAATACGGGCGGACAACAGGTCTACCCCTTAAGCGGGAATGCCGGCGGACACCAGGTCTACCCCTTAAGCGGGAATGCAGGCGGACAACAGGTCTACCCCTTAAGCGGGAATGCAGGCGGACACCAGGTCTACCCCTTAATCGGGAATGCAGGCGGACAACAGGTCTACCCCTAATCGGGAATACGGGCGGACAACAGGTCTACCCCTAAGTGGGAATGCGGGCGGACAACAGGTCTACCCCTTAAGCGGGAATGCAGGCGGACAACAGGTCTACCCCTTAAGCGGGAATGCCGGCGGACACCAGGTCTACCCCTTGAGCGGGAATGCCGGCGGACACCAGGTCTACCCCTTAATCGGGAATGCAGGCGGACAACAGGTCTACCCTTTCTCGGGAATGCCGGCGGACAACAGGTCTACCCCTTAATCGGGAATGCAGGCGGACAACAGGTCTACCCTTTAATCGGGAATGCAGGCGGACACCAGGTCTACCCCTTAAGCGGGAATGCAGGCGGACACCAGGTCTACCCCTTAAGCGGGAATGCCGGCGGACAACAGGTCTACCCCTTAAGCGGTAATGCATGCGGACACCAGGTCTACCCTTAATCGGGAATGCAGGCGGACAACAGGTCTACCCCTTAATCGGGAATGCAGGCGGACACCAGGTCTACCCCTTCTCGGGAATGCATGCGGACACCAGGTCTACCCCTTAATCGGGAATGCAGGCGGACAACAGGTCTACCCCTTTCTCGGGAATGCCGGCGGACAACAGGTCTACCCCTTAATCGGGAATGCAGGCGGACAACAGGTCTACCCCTTAATCGGGAATGCAGGCGGACACCAGGTCTACCCCTTAATCGGGAATGCAGGCGGACAACAGGTCTACCCTTAATCGGGAATGCAGGCGGACAACAGGTCTACCCCTAATCGGGAATACGGGCGGACAACAGGTCTACCCCTTAAGCGGGAATGCCGGCGGACAACAGGTCTACCCCTTAATCGGGAATGCAGGCGGACAACAGGTCTACCCCTTAAGCGGGAATGCCGGCGGACAACAGGTCTACCCCTTTCTCGGGAATGCCGGCGGACAACAGGTCTACCCTTAATCGGGAATGCCGGCGGACAACAGGTCTACCCCTTAGCGGGAATGCCGGCGGACACCAGGTCTACCCCTTAATCGGGAATGCAGGCGGACAACAGGTCTACCCCTTAATCGGGAATGCAGGCGGACACCAGGTCTACCCCTTACTCGGGAATGCATGCGGACACCAGGTCTACCCCTTAATCGGGAATGCAGGCGGACAACAGGTCTACCCCTTTCTCGGGAATGCCGGCGGACAACAGGTCTACCCCTTAATCGGGAATGCAGGCGGACAACAGGTCTACCCTTAATCGGGAATGCAGGCGGACACCAGGTCTACCCCTTAATCGGGAATGCAGGCGGACAACAGGTCTACCCCTTAATCGGGAATGCAGGCGGACAACAGGTCTACCCCTAATCGGGAATACGGGCGGACAACAGGTCTACCCCTTAAGCGGGAATGCCGGCGGACAACAGGTCTACCCCTTAATCGGGAATGCAGGCGGACAACAGGTCTACCCCTTAAGCGGGAATGCCGGCGGACAACAGGTCTACCCCTTCTCGGGAATGCCGGCGGACAACAGGTCTACCCTTAATCGGGAATGCCGGCGGACAACAGGTCTACCCTTAATCGGGAATGCAGGCGGACAACAGGTCTACCCCTTTAGCGGGAATGCAGGCGGACAACAGGTCTACCCCTTAAGCGGGAATGCATGCGGACACCAGGTCTACCCCTTAATCGGGAATGCAGGCGGACAACAGGTCTACCCCTTAAGCGGGAATGCCGGGCGGACAACAGGTCTACCCCTTAAGCGGTAATGCATGCGGACACCAGGTCTACCCCTTAATCGGGAATGCAGGCGGACAACAGGTCTACCCCTTAAGCGGGAATGCCGGCGGACACCAGGTCTACCCCTTAAGCGGGAATGCCGGCGACACCAGGTCTACCCTTAATCGGGAATGCAGGCGGACAACAGGTCTACCCCTTTCGGGAATGCCGGCGGACAACAGGTCTACCCCTTAATCGGGAATGCAGGCGGACAACAGGTCTACCCCTTAAGCGGGAATGCAGGCGGACAACAGGTCTACCCCTTTCTCGGGAATGCCGGCGGACAACAGGTCTACCCCTTAATCGGGAATGCAGGCGGACAACAGGTCTACCCCTAATCGGGAATACGGGCGGACAACAGGTCTACCCCTTAAGCGGGAATGCCGGCGGACAACAGGTCTACCCCTTAATCGGGAATGCAGGCGGACAACAGGTCTACCCCTTAAGCGGGAATGCCGGCGGACACCAGGTCTACCCCTTAAGCCGGGAATGCAGGCGGACACCAGGTCTACCCCTTAAGCGGGAATGCAGGCGGACACCAGGTCTACCCTTAATCGGGAATGCAGGCGGACAACAGGTCTACCCCTAATCGGGAATACGGGCGGACAACAGGTCTACCCCTTAAGCGGGAATGCCGGGCGGACACCAGGTCTACCCCTAATCGGGAAAATGAGGCGGACAACAGGTCTACCCCTTAATCGGGAATGCAGGCGGACAACAGGTCTACCCCTTGCTGGGAATGCCGGGCGGACAACAGGTCTACCCCTTAAGCGGGAATGCAGGCGGACACCAGGTCTACCCCTAATCGGGAATGCAGGCGGACACCAGGTCTACCCCTAATCGGGAATACGGGCGGACAACAGGTCTACCCCTTAAGCGGGAATGCAGGCGGACACCAGGTCTACCCCTTGCGGGAATGCAGGCGGACAACAGGTCTACCCTTAAGCGGGAATGCAGGCGGACACCAGGTCTACCCTTAATCGGGAATGCGGGCGGACAACAGGTCTACCCTTAATCCGGGAATGCAGGCGGACAACAGGTCTACCCCTTAATCGGGAATGCAGGCGGACACCAGGTCTACCCCTTAATCGGGAATGCAGGCGGACAACAGGTCTACCCCTTAATCGGGAATGCAGGCGGACAACAGGTCTACCCCTAATCGGGAATACGGGCGGACAACAGGTCTACCCTTAAGCGGAATGCCGGCGGACAACAGGTCTACCCCTTAATCGGGAATGCAGGCGGACAACAGGTCTACCCTTAAGCGGGAATGCCGGCGGACAACAGGTCTACCCTTTCTCGGGAATGCCGGGCGGACAACAGGTCTACCCCTTAATCGGGAATGCCGGGCGGACAACAGGTCTACCCCTTAATCGGGAATGCAGGCGGACAACAGGTCTACCCCTTTAGCGGGAATGCAGGCGGACAACAGGTCTACCCCTTAGCGGGAATGCATGCGGACACCAGGTCTACCCCTTAATCGGGAATGCAGGCGGACAACAGGTCTACCCCTTAAGCGGGAATGCCGGCGGACAACAGGTCTACCCCTTAAGCGGTAATGCATGCGGACACCAGGTCTACCCCTTAATCGGGAATGCAGGCGGACAACAGGTCTACCCCTTAATCGGGAATGCAGGCGGACACCAGGTCTACCCCTTAAGCGGGAATGCCGGGCGGACACCAGGTCTACCCCTTAATCGGGAATGCAGGCGGACAACAGGTCTACCCCTTTCTCGGGAATGCCGGCGGACAACAGGTCTACCCCTTAATCGGGAATGCAGGCGGACAACAGGTCTACCCCTTAAGCGGGAATGCAGGCGGACAACAGGTCTACCCCTTTCTCGGAATGCCGGCGGACAACAGGTCTACCCCTTAATCGGGAATGCAGGCGGACAACAGGTCTACCCCTAATCGGGAATACGGGCGGACAACAGGTCTACCCCTTAAGCGGGAATGCCGGGCGGACAACAGGTCTACCCCTTAATCGGGAATGCAGGCGGACAACAGGTCTACCCCTTAAGCGGGAATGCCGGGCGGACACCAGGTCTACCCCTTAGCCGGGAATGCATGCGGACAACAGGTCTACCCTTAAGCGGGAATGCCGGCGGACACCAGGTCTACCCCTTAATCGGGAATGCAGGCGGACAACAGGTCTACCCCTTAAGCGGGAATGCAGGCGGACACCAGGTCTACCCCTTAATCGGGAATGCAGGCGGACAACAGGTCTACCCCTAATCGGGAATACGGGCGGACAACAGGTCTACCCCTTAAGTGGGAATGCGGGCGGACAACAGGTCTACCCCTTAAGCGGGAATGCAGGCGGACAACAGGTCTACCCCTTTCTCGGGAATGCCGGCGGACACCAGGTCTACCCCTTAATCGGGAATGCCGGCGGACAACAGGTCTACCCCTTAATCGGGAATGCAGGCGGACAACAGGTCTACCCTTTAGCGGGAATGCAGGCGGACACCAGGTCTACCCTTAAGCGGGAATGCATGCGGACACCAGGTCTACCCTTAATCGGGAATGCAGGCGGACAACAGGTCTACCCCTTCTCGGGAATGCCGGCGGACAACAGGTCTACCCCTTAATCGGGAATGCAGGCGGACAACAGGTCTACCCCTTAAGCGGGAATGCAGGCGGACAACAGGTCTACCCTTTATCGGGGAATGCAGGCGGACAACAGGTCTACCCTTAATCGGGAATGCAGGCGGACAACAGGTCTACCCCTAATCGGGAATACGGGCGGACAACAGGTCTACCCCTTAGCGGGAATGCCGGCGGACAACAGGTCTACCCCTTAATCGGGAATGCAGGCGGACAACAGGTCTACCCTTAAGCGGGAATGCCGGCGGACAACAGGTCTACCCTTAAGCGGGAATGCAGGCGGACAACAGGTCTACCCCTTAAGCGGGAATGCCAGGCGGACAACAGGTCTACCCCTTAATCAAGAATGCAGGCGGACAACAGGTCTACCCCTTAAGCGGGAATGCCGGCGGACAACAGGTCTACCCCTTAAGCGGGAATGCAGGCGGACACCAGGTCTACCCCTAATCGGGAAAGCAGGCGGACACCAGGTCTACCCCTAATCGGGAATACGGGCGGACAACAGGTCTACCCCTTAAGCGGGAATTCCGGCGGACACCAGGTCTACCCCTTAGCGGGAATGCAGGCGGACAACAGGTCTACCCCTTAAGCGGGAATGCAGGCGGACAACAGGTCTACCCCTTAATCGGGAATGCAGGCGGACAACAGGTCTACCCCTTAATCGGGAATGCAGGCGGACAACAGGTCTACCCCTTAATCGGGAATGCAGGCGGACAACAGGTCTACCCCTTAAGCGGGAATGCCGGCGGACACCAGGTCTACCCCTTAATCGGGAATGCAGGCGGACAACAGGTCTACCCCTTAATCGGGAATGCAGGCGGACAACAGGTCTACCCCTTAAGCGGGAATGCCGGGCGGACAACAGGTCTACCCCTTAAGCGGGAATGCCGGCGGACACCAGGTCTACCCCTTAATCGGGAATGCAGGCGGACAACAGGTCTACCCCTTAATCGGGAATGCAGGCGGACAACAGGTCTACCCCTTAAGCGGGAATGCCGGCGGACACCAGGTCTACCCCTTAAGCGGGAATGCAGGCGGACAACAGGTCTACCCCTTAAGCGGGAATGCCGGGCGGACACCAGGTCTACCCCTTAATCGGGAATGCAGGCGGACAACAGGTCTACCCCTTAAGCGGGAATGCCGGCGGACACCGGGTCTACCCCTTAATCGGGAATGCAGGCGGACAACAGGTCTACTCCTTAAGCGGGAATGCAGGCGGACACCAGGTCTACCCCTTAAGCGGGAATGCAGGCGGACAACAGGTCTACCCCTTAAGCGGGAATGCCGGCGGACACCAGGTCTACCCCTTAATCGGGAATGCAGGCGGACAACAGGTCTACCCCTTAAGCGGGAATGCCGGCGGACACCAGGTCTACCCCTTAATCGGGAATGCAGGCGGACAACAGGTCTACCCCTTAGCGGGAATGCCGGCGGACACCAGGTCTACCCCTTAAGCGGGAGTGCAGGCGGACACCAGGTCTACCCCTTTCTCGGGAATGCCGGCGGACACCAGGTCTACCCCTTAATCGGGAATGCAGGCGGACACCAGGTCTACCCCTTAAGCGGGAATGCCGGCGGACACCAGGTCTACCCCTTAATTGGGAATGCAGGCGGACACCAGGTCTACCCCTTAAGCGGGAATGCCGGCGGACAACAGGTCTACCCCTTAATCGGGAATGCAGGCGGACAACAGGTCTACCCCTTAAGCGGGAATGCCGGCGGACACCAGGTCTACCCCTTAAGCGGGAATGCATGCGGACAACAGGTCTACCCCTTAAGCGGGAATGCAGGCGGACAACAGGTCTACCCCTTAATCAAGAATGCAGGCGGAAAACAGGTCTACCCCTTAAGCGGGAATGCCGGCGGACAACAGGTCTACCCCTTAAGCGGGAATGCCGGCGGACACCAGGTCTACCCCTTAAGCGGGAATGCAGGCGGACACCAGGTCTACCCCTTAATCGGGAATGCAGGCGGACAACAGGTCTACCCCTAATCGGGAATACGGGCGGACAACAGGTCTACCCCTTAAGCGGGAATGCCGGCGGACACCAGGTCTACCCCTTAAGCGGGAATGCAGGCGGACAACAGGTCTACCCCTTAAGCGGGAATGCAGGCGGACACCAGGTCTACCCCTTAATCGGGAATGCAGGCGGACAACAGGTCTACCCCTAATCGGGAATGCGGGCGGACAACAGGTCTACCCCTAAGTGGGAATGCGGGCGGACAACAGGTCTACCCCTTAAGCGGGAATGCAGGCGGACAACAGGTCTACCCCTTAAGCGGGAATGCCGGCGGACACCAGGTCTACCCCTTGAGCGGGAATGCCGGCGGACACCAGGTCTACCCCTTAATCGGGAATGCAGGCGGACAACAGGTCTACCCCTTTCTCGGGAATGCCGGCGGACAACAGGTCTACCCCTTAATCGGGAATGCAGGCGGACAACAGGTCTACCCTTTCTCGGGAATGCCGGCGGACAACAGGTCTACCCCTTAATCGGGAATGCAGGCGGACAACAGGTCTACCCCTTAATCGGGAATGCAGGCGGACACCAGGTCTACCCTTAATCGGGAATGCAGGCGGACAACAGGTCTACCCCTTAATCGGGAATGCAGGCGGACAACAGGTCTACCCCTTAATCGGGAATGCGGGCGGACAACAGGTCTACCCCTTAAGCGGGAATGCCGGCGGACAACAGGTCTACCCCTTAATCGGGAATGCAGGCGGACAACAGGTCTACCCCTTAAGCGGGAATGCCGGCGGACAACAGGTCTACCCCTTCTCGGGAATGCCGGCGGACAACAGGTCTACCCCTTAATCGGGAATGCAGGCGGACAACAGGTCTACCCCTTAAGCGGTAATGCATGCGGACACCAGGTCTACCCCTTAATCGGGAATGCAGGCGGACAACAGGTCTACCCCTTAATCGGGAATGCAGGCGGACACCAGGTCTACCCCTTTCGGGAATGCATGCGGACACCAGGTCTACCCCTTAATCGGGAATGCAGGCGGACACCAGGTCTACCCCTTCTCGGGAATGCCGGCGGACAACAGGTCTACCCCTTAATCGGGAATGCAGGCGGACAACAGGTCTACCCTTAATCGGGAATGCAGGCGGACACCAGGTCTACCCCTTAATCGGGAATGCAGGCGGACAACAGGTCTACCCCTTAATCGGGAATGCAGGCGGACAACAGGTCTACCCCTAATCGGGAATACGGGCGGACAACAGGTCTACCCCTTAAGCGGGAATGCCGGCGGACAACAGGTCTACCCCTTAATCGGGAATGCAGGCGGACAACAGGTCTACCCCTTAAGCGGGAATGCCGGCGGACAACAGGTCTACCCCTTATCGGGAATGCCGGCGGACAACAGGTCTACCCCTTAATCGGGAATGCCGGCGGACAACAGGTCTACCCCTTAATCGGGAATGCAGGCGGACAACAGGTCTACCCCTTTAGCGGGAATGCAGGCGGACAACAGGTCTACCCCTTAAGCGGGAATGCATGCGGACACCAGGTCTACCCCTTAATCGGGAATGCAGGCGGACAACAGGTCTACCCCTTAAGCGGGAATGCCGGCGGACAACAGGTCTACCCCTTAAGCGGTAATGCATGCGGACACCAGGTCTACCCCTTAATCGGGAATGCAGGCGGACAACAGGTCTACCCCTTAATCGGGAATGCAGGCGGACACCAGGTCTACCCTTAAGCGGGAATGCCGGCGGACACCAGGTCTACCCCTTAATCGGGAATGCAGGCGGACAACAGGTCTACCCCTTTCTCGGGAATGCCGGCGGACAACAGGTCTACCCCTTAATCGGGAATGCAGGCGGACAACAGGTCTACCCTTAAGCGGGAATGCAGGCGGACAACAGGTCTACCCCTTCTCGGGAATGCCGGCGGACAACAGGTCTACCCCTTAATCGGGAATGCAGGCGGACAACAGGTCTACCCCTAATCGGGAATACGGGCGGACAACAGGTCTACCCTTAAGCGGGAATGCCGGCGGACAACAGGTCTACCCCTTAATCGGGAATGCAGGCGGACAACAGGTCTACCCCTTAAGCGGGAATGCCGGCGGACACCAGGTCTACCCCTTAAGCGGGAATGCATGCGGACAACAGGTCTACCCCTTATCGGAATGCCAGGCGGACAACAGGTCTACCCCTTAATCGGGAATGCAGGCGGACAACAGGTCTACCCCTTAAGCGGGAATGCAGGCGGACACCAGGTCTACCCCTTAATCGGGAATGCAGGCGGACAACAGGTCTACCCCTAATCGGGAATACGGGCGGACAACAGGTCTACCCCTTAAGTGGGAATGCGGGCGGACAACAGGTCTACCCCTTAAGCGGGAATGCAGGCGGACAACAGGTCTACCCCTTTATCGGGAATGCCGGCGGACACCAGGTCTACCCCTTAATCGGGAATGCCGGCGGACAACAGGTCTACCCCTTAATCGGAATGCAGGCGGACAACAGGTCTACCCCTTTAGCGGGAATGCAGGCGGACACCAGGTCTACCCCTTAAGCGGGAATGCATGCGGACACCAGGTCTACCCCTTAATCGGGAATGCAGGCGGACAACAGGTCTACCCCTTAAGCGGGAATGCCGGCGGACAACAGGTCTACCCCTTAAGCGGTAATGCATGCGGACACCAGGTCTACCCCTTAATCGGGAATGCAGGCGGACAACAGGTCTACCCCTTAATCGGGAATGCAGGCGGACACCAGGTCTACCCCTTAAGCGGGAATGCATGCGGACACCAGGTCTACCCCTTAATCGGGAATGCAGGCGGACAACAGGTCTACCCCTTCTCGGGAATGCCGGCGGACAACAGGTCTACCCCTTAATCGGGAATGCAGGCGGACAACAGGTCTACCCTTAAGCGGGAATGCAGGCGGACAACAGGTCTACCCCTTAATCGGGAATGCAGGCGGACAACAGGTCTACCCCTAATCGGGAATACGGGCGGACAACAGGTCTACCCCTTAAGCGGGAATGCCGGCGGACAACAGGTCTACCCCTTAATCGGGAATGCAGGCGGACAACAGGTCTACCCCTTAAGCGGGAATGCCGGCGGACACCAGGTCTACCCCTTAAGCGGGAATGCAGGCGGACAACAGGTCTACCCCTTCTCGGGAATGCCGGCGGACAACAGGTCTACCCCTTAATCAAGAATGCAGGCGGACAACAGGTCTACCCTTAAGCAGGAATGCCGGCGGACAACAGGTCTACCCCTTAAGCGGGAATGCAGGCGGACAACAGGTCTACCCCTAATCGGGAATGCAGGCGGACACCAGGTCTACCTCTAATCGGGAATACAGGCGGACAACAGGTCTACCCCTTAAGCGGGAATGCCGGCGGACACCAGGTCTACCCCTTAAGCGGGAATGCAGGCGGACAACAGGTCTACCCCTTAAGCGGGAATGCAGGCGGACACCAGGTCTACCCCTTAATCGGGAATGCAGGCGGACAACAGGTCTCACCCCTTAAGCGGGAATGCAGGCGGACAACAGGTCTACCCCTAATGCCGGAATGCCGGGCGGACACCAGGTCTACCCCTTAATCGGGAATGCAGGCGGACAACAGGTCTACCCCTTAATCGGGAATGCAGGCGGACAACAGGTCTACCCCTTAAGCGGGAATGCCGGCGGACACCAGGTCTACCCCTTAAGCGGGAATGCAGGCGGACAACAGGTCTACCCCTTAAGCGGGAATGCCGGCGGACACCAGGTCTACCCCTTAATCGGGAATGCAGGCGGACAACAGGTCTACCCCTTAATCGGGAATGCAGGCGGACAACAGGTCTACCCCTAATCGGGAATGCGGGCGGACAACAGGTCTACCCCTTAAGCGGGAATGCCGGCGGACAACAGGTCTACCCCTTAATCGGGAATGCAGGCGGACAACAGGTCTACCCCTTAAGCGGGAATGCAGGCGGACACCAGGTCTACCCCTTAAGCGGGAATGCATGCGGACAACAGGTCTACCCTTAAGCGGGAATGCCGGCGGACACCAGGTCTACCCCTTAATCGGGAATGCAGGCGGACAACAGGTCTACCCCTTAAGCGGGAATGCAGGCGGACACCAGGTCTACCCCTTAATCGGGAATGCAGGCGGACAACAGGTCTACCCTTAATCGGGAATGCAGGCGGACAACAGGTCTACCCTTAAGCGGGAATGCAGGCGGACAACAGGTCTACCCCTTAATCGGGAATGCAGGCGGACAACAGGTCTACCCCTTTCTCGGGAATGCCGGCGGACAACAGGTCTACCCCTTAATCGGGAATGCAGGCGGACAACAGGTCTACCCCTTAAGCGGGAATGCAGGCGGACAACAGGTCTACCCCTTAATCGGGAATGCAGGCGGACAACAGGTCTACCCCTTAATCGGGAATACAGGGCGGACAACAGGTCTACCCCTAAGCGGGAATGCGGGCGGACAACAGGTCTACCCCTTAAGCGGGAATGCAGGCGGACAACAGGTCTACCCCTTAATCGGGAATGCCGGCGGACAACAGGTCTACCCCTTAAGCGGGAATGCCAGGCGGACACCAGGTCTACCCCTTAATCGGGAATGCAGGCGGACAACAGGTCTACCCCTTAATCGGGAATGCCAGGCGGACAACAGGTCTACCCCTTAATCGGGAATGCAGGCGGACAACAGGTCTACCCCTTTAGCGGGAATGCAGGCGGACACCAGGTCTACCCCTTAAGCGGGAATGCATGCGGACACCAGGTCTACCCCTTAATCGGGAATGCAGGCGGACAACAGGTCTACCCTTAATCGGGAATGCAGGCGGACAACAGGTCTACCCCTAATCGGGAATGCGGGCGGACAACAGGTCTACCCCTTAATCGGGAATGCCGGCGGACAACAGGTCTACCCCTTAAGCGGAATGCAGGCGGACAACAGGTCTACCCCTTAAGCGGGAATGCAGGCGGACAACAGGTCTACCCCTTAAGCGGGAATGCCGGCGGACACCAGGTCTACCCTTAAGCGGGAATGCATGCGGACAACAGGTCTACCCCTTAAGCGGGAATGCCGGCGGACAACAGGTCTACCCCTTAAGCGGTAATGCATGCGGACACCAGGTCTACCCTTAATCGGGAATGCAGGCGGACAACAGGTCTACCCCTTAATCGGGAATGCAGGCGGACACCAGGTCTACCCCTTAAGCGGGAATGCATGCGGACACCAGGTCTACCCCTTAATCGGGAATGCAGGCGGACAACAGGTCTACCCCTTTTCGGGAATGCCGGCGGACACCAGGTCTACCCCTTAATCGGGAATGCAGGCGGACAACAGGTCTACTCCCTTAAGCGGGAATGCAGGCGGACAACAGGTCTACCCCTTAATCGGGAATGCAGGCGGACAACAGGTCTACCCCTAATCGGAATACGGGCGGACAACAGGTCTACCCCTTAAGCGGGAATGCCGGCGGACAACAGGTCTACCCCTTAATCGGGAATGCAGGCGGAAAACAGGTCTACCCCTTAGCGGGAATGCCGGCGGACACCAGGTCTACCCTTAGCGGGAATGCGGCGGACAACAGGTCTACCCCTTCTCGGGAATGCCGGCGGACAACAGGTCTACCCCTTAATCAAGAATGCAGGCGGACAACAGGTCTACCCCTTAAGCAGGAATGCCGGCGGACAACAGGTCTACCCCTTAAGCGGGAATGCAGGCGGACACCAGGTCTACCCCTAATCGGGAATGCAGGCGGACACCAGGTCTACCCTTAATCGGGAATACGGGCGGACAACAGGTCTACCCCTTAAGCGGGAATGCCGGCGGACACCAGGTCTACCCCTTAAGCGGGAATGCAGGCGGACAACAGGTCTACCCCTTAAGCGGGAATGCAGGCGGACACCAGGTCTACCCCTTAATCGGGAATGCAGGCGGACAACAGGTCTACCCTTAAGCGGGAATGCCGGCGGACAACAGGTCTACCCCTTAAGCTGGGAATGCCGGCGGACACCAGGTCTACCCTTAATCGGGAATGCAGGCGGACAACAGGTCTACCCCTTAATCGGGAATGCAGGCGACAACAGGTCTACCCCTTGCCGGAATGCCGGCGGACACCAGGTCTACCCCTTAAGCGGGAATGCAGGCGGACAACAGGTCTACCCCTTAAGCGGGAATGCCGGGCGGACACCAGGTCTACCCTTAATCGGGAATGCAGGCGGACAACAGGTCTACCCCTTAATCGGGAATGCAGGCGGACAACAGGTCTACCCTTAATCGGGAATACGGGCGGACAACAGGTCTACCCCTTAAGCGGGAATGCAGGCGGACAACAGGTCTACCCTTAATCGGGAATGCAGGCGGACAACAGGTCTACCCCTTAAGCGGGAATGCCGGCGGACACCAGGTCTACCCCTTAAGCGGGAATGCATGCGGACAACAGGTCTACCCCTTAAGCGGGAATGCCGGCGGACACCAGGTCTACCCCTTAACCGGGAATGCAGGCGGACAACAGGTCTACCCCTTAAGCGGGAATGCAGGCGGACACCAGGTCTACCCCTTAATCAGGAATGCAGGCGGACAACAGGTCTATCCCTAATCGGGAATACGGGCGGACAACAGGTCTACCCTTAAGCGGGAATGCGGGCGGACAACAGGTCTACCCCTTAAGCGGGGAATGCAGGCGGACAACAGGTCTACCCTTTCCGGGAATGCCGGCGGACAACAGGTCTTACCACTTAAGCGGGAATGCAGGCGGACAACAGGTCTACCCCTTAATCGGGAATGCAGGCGGACAACAGGTCTACCCTAATCGAATACGGGCGGACAACAGGTCTCACCCCTTAATCGGGAATGCGGGCGGACAACAGGTCTACCCCTTAATGCGGGAATGCAGGCGGACAACAGGTCTACCCCTTAAGCGGGAATGCCGGGCGGACAACAGGTCTACCCTTAGGCGGGAATGCCGAGCGGACACCAGGTCTACCCCTTAATCGGGAATGCAGGCGGACAACAGGTCTACCCCTTTCGGGAATGCCGGCGGACAACAGGTCTACCCCTTAATCGGGAATGCAGGCGGACAACAGGTCTACCCCTTTAGCGGGAATGCAGGCGGACACCAGGTCTACCCCTTAAGCGGAATGCAGGCGGACACCAGGTCTACCCCTTAATCGGGAATGCAGGCGGACAACAGGTCTACCCCTTAATCGGGAATGCAGGCGGACAACAGGTCTACCCCTTAATCGGGAATACGGGCGGACAACAGGTCTACCCCTTAAGCGGGAATGCCGGCGGACACCAGGTCTACCCCTTAAGCGGGAATGCAGGCGGACAACAGGTCTACCCCTTAATCGGGAATGCAGGCGGACAACAGGTCTACCCTTAAGCTGGAATGCCGGCGGACACCAGGTCTACCCCTTAAGCGGGAATGCATGGCGGACAACAGGTCTACCCCTTAAGCTGGAATGCCGGCGGACAACAGGTCTACCCCTTAATCAAGAATGCAGGCGACATCAGGTCTACCCTTTAAGCGGGAATGCCGGCGGACAACAGGTCTACCCCTTAAGCGGGAATGCCGGCGGACACCAGGTCTACCCCTTAAGCGGGAATGCAGGCGGACAACAGGTCTACCCCTTAATCGGGAATGCAGGCGGACAACAGGTCTACCCCTTAATCGGGAATGCAGGCGGACACCAGGTCTACCCCTTAATGCTGGAATGCCGGCGGACACCAGGTCTACCCCTTAAGCGGGAATGCAGGCGGACAACAGGTCTACCCCTTAAGCGGGAATGCAGGCGGACACCAGGTCTACCCCTTAATCGGGAATGCAGGCGGACAACAGGTCTACCCCTTAATCGGGAATGCCGGCGGACAACAGGTCTACCCCTTAAGCGGGAATGCAGGCGGACAACAGGTCTACCCCTTAAGCGGGAATGCAGGCGGACAACAGGTCTACCCCTTAAGCGGGAATGCCGGCGGACAACAGGCTCTACCCCTTAGTCGGGAATGCCGGCGGACACCAGGTCTACCCCTTAAGCGGGAATGCTGGCGGACACCAGGTCTACCCCTTAATCGGGAATGCAGGCGGACAACAGGTCTACCCCTTTATCGGGAATGCCGGCGGACACCAGGTCTACCCCTTAATCGGGAATGCAGGCGACACCAGGTCTACCCCTTAATCGGGAATGCAGGCGGACAACAGGTCTACCCCTTAATCGGGAATGCAGGCGGACAACAGGTCTACCCCTTAAGCGGGAATGCCGGCGGACAACAGGTCTACCCCTTAAGCGGGAATGCCGGCGGACACCAGGTCTACCCTTAATCGGGAATGCAGGCGGACAACAGGTCTACCCCTTAATCGGGAATGCAGGCGGACACCAGGTCTACCCCTTAAGCGGGAATGCCGGCGGACAACAGGTCTACCCTTTAATCGGGAATGCAGGCGGACAACAGGTCTACCCCTTAAGCGGAATGCCGGCGGACACCAGGTCTACCCCTTAATCGGGAATGCAGGCGGACAACAGGTCTACCCCTTAATCGGGAATGCAGGCGGACAACAGGTCTACCCCTTAATCGGGAATGCAGGCGGACAACAGGTCTACCCCTTAAGCGGGAATGCAGGCGGACAACAGGTCTACCCCTTAAGCGGGAATGCAGGCGGACAACAGGTCTACCCCTTAAGCGGGAATGCCGGCGACACCAGGTCTACCCCTTAATCGGGAATGCAGGCGGACAACAGGTCTACCCCTTGATCGGGAATGCAGGCGGACAACAGGTCTACCCCTTAATCGGGAATGCCGGCGGACAACAGGTCTACCCCTTAAGCGGGAATGCCGGCGGACACCAGGTCTACCCCTTAAGCGGGAATGCAGGCGGACACCAGGTCTACCCCTTAATCGGGAATGCAGGCGGACAACAGGTCTACCCCTTCAGCGGGAATGCAGGCGGACAACAGGTCTACCCCTTAAGCGGGAATGCCGGCGGACAACAGGTCTACCCCTTAATCGGGAATGCAGGCGGACACCAGGTCTACCCCTTAAGCGGGAATGCAGGCGGACACCAGGTCTACCCCTTAAGCGGGAATGCAGGCGGACAACAGGTCTACCCCTTAGTCGGGAATGCAGGCGGACAACAGGTCTACCCCTTAAGCGGGAATGCCGGCGGACACCAGGTCTACCTCTTCTCGGGAATGCCGGCGGACAACAGGTCTACCCCTTAATCGGGAATGCAGGCGGACACCAGGTCTACCCCTTAATCGGAATGCAGGCGGACACCAGGTCTACCCCCTTAATCGGGAATGCAGGCGACACCAGGTCTACCCCTTTAGCGGGAATGCAGGCGGACAACAGGTCTACCCCTTAAGCGGGAATGCCGGCGGACACCAGGTCTACCCCTTAATCGGGAATGCAGGCGGACAACAGGTCTACCCCTTAAGCGGGAATGCAGGCGGACAACAGGTCTACCCTTAAGCGGGGAATGCAGGCGGACAACAGGTCTACCCCTTAATCGGGAATGCAGGCGGACACCAGGTCTACCCCTTAAGCGGGAATGCAGGCGGACAACAGGTCTACCCCTTAATCGGGAATGCCGGCGACAACAGGTCTACCCTTAATCGGAATGCAGGCGGATACCAGGTCTACCCCTTAATCGGGAATGCCGGCGGACAACAGGTCTACCCCTTAAGCGGGAATGCCGGCGGACAACAGGTCTACCCCTTAAGCGGGAATGCAGGCGGACACCAGGTCTACCCCTTAATCGGGAATGCAGGCGGACAACAGGTCTACCCTTAATCGGGAATGCAGGCGGACACCAGGTCTACCCCTTAAGCGGGAATGCAGGCGGACAACAGGTCTACCCCTTAAGCGGGAATGCAGGCGGACAACAGGTCTACCCCTTAAGCGGGAATGCCGGCGGACACCAGGTCTACCCCTTAATCGGGAATGCAGGCGGACAACAGGTCTACCCTTAAGCGGGAATGCCGGCGGACAACAGGTCTACCCCTTAAGCGGGAATGCAGGCGGACAACAGGTCTACCCCTTAATCGGGAATGCAGGCGGACAACAGGTCTACCCCTTAATCGGGAATGCCGGCGGACAACAGGTCTACCCCTTAAGCGGGAATGCCGGCGGACAACAGGTCTACCCCTTAAGCGGGAATGCAGGCGGACAACAGGTCTACCCCTTAGCTGGAATGCCGGCGGACACCAGGTCTACCCCTTAATCGGGAATGCAGGCGGACAACAGGTCTACCCCTTAATCGGGAATGCCGGCGGACACCAGGTCTACCCCCTTAATCGGGAATGCAGGCGGACAACAGGTCTACCCCTTAAGCGGGAATGCCGGCGGACACCAGGTCTACCCCTTAAGCGGGAATGCCGGCGGACACCAGGTCTACCCCTTAATCGGGAATGCAGGCGGACAACAGGTCTACCCCTTAATCGGGAATGCAGGCGGACACCAGGTCTACCCCTTAATCGGGAATGCAGGCGGACAACAGGTCTACCCCTTAAGCGGGAATGCCGGGCGGACACCAGGTCTACCCCTTAAGCGGGAATGCAGGCGGACAACAGGTCTACCCTTAAGCGGGAATGCCGGCGGACAACAGGTCTACCCCTTAAGCGGGGAATGCAGGCGGACAACAGGTCTACCCCTTAATCGGGAATGCAGGCGGACAACAGGTCTACCCCTTAAGCGGGAATGCCGGCGGACACCAGGTCTACCCCTTAATCGGGAATGCAGGCGGACAACAGGTCTACCCCTTAAGCGGGAATGCAGGCGGACAACAGGTCTACCCCTTAAGCGGGAATGCAGGCGGACACCAGGTCTACCCCTTAATCGGGAATGCAGGCGGACAACAGGTCTACCCCTTTAATCGGGAATGCCGGCGGACAACAGGTCTACCCCTTAAGCGGGAATGCAGGCGGACAACAGGTCTACCCCTTCAGCGGGAATGCAGGCGGACAACAGGTCTACCCCTTAAGCGGAATGCCGGCGGACACCAGGTCTACCCCTTAATCGGGAATGCAGGCGGACAACAGGTCTACCCCTTAATCGGGAATGCAGGCGGACAACAGGTCTACCCCTTCAGCGGAATGCCGGCGGACAACAGGTCTACCCCTTAAGCGGGAATGCCGGCGGACACCAGGTCTACCCCTTAGCGGGAATGCCGGCGGACACCAGGTCTACCCCTTAATCGGGAATGCCGGCGGACAACAGGTCTACCCCTTAATCGGGAATGCAGGCGGACAACAGGTCTACCCCTTAAGCCGGAATGCCAGGCGGACACCAGGTCTACCCCTTAATCGGGAATGCAGGCGGACAACAGGTCTACCCCTTCATCGGGAATGCAGGCGGACACCAGGTCTACCCCTTAAGCGGGAATGCAGGCGGACACCAGGTCTACCCCTTAATCGGGAATGCAGGCGGACAACAGGTCTACCCCTTAAGCGGGAATGCCGGCGGACACCAGGTCTACCCCTTAGCGGGAATGCCGGCGGACAACAGGTCTACCCCTTAACCGGAATGCAGGCGGACACCAGGTCTACCCCTTAATCGGGAATGCAGGCGGACAACAGGTCTACCCCTTAATCGGGAATGATACGGCGGACACCAGGTCTACCCCTTAAGCGGGAAATGCAGGCGGACAACAGGTCTACCCCTTAATCGGGAATGCAGGCGGACAACAGGTCTACCCCTTAAGCGGGAATGCAGGCGGACACCAGGTCTACCCCTTAAGCGGGAATGCCGGCGGACAACAGGTCTACCCCTCTAAGCGGGAATGCCGGCGGACACCAGGTCTACCCCTTAAGCGGGAATGCAGGCGGACAACAGGTCTACCCCTTAATCGGGAATGCAGGCGGACAACAGGTCTACCCCTTAATCGGGAATGCAGGCGGACAACAGGTCTACCCCTTAAGCGGGAATGCAGGCGGACAACAGGTCTACCCCTTAAGCGGGAATGCAGGCGGACAACAGGTCTACCCCTTAATCGGGAATGCAGGCGGACAACAGGTCTACCCCTTAATCGGGAATGCAGGCGGACAACAGGTCTACCCCGCTGGCTGGGTAGACCTGGTGTCCTCGGAAGTGCGCTAAGGGGTCGCTGTTTTCGGCTGCCTCCGGCTGCCTCATCGTAGGAGGCGGCGTGCCCGCTGCGCCACCCCGGTCACCTAGGCTTCGTTCTCTTGTGCTCGTCGGCCTCCTGGGCCCCGCTTGTCCGTATCATGGGGAGACAGGGTTACGGGCGGTCTCCCGCAGGCTGTGCAGTGCCTGTGTCCGTAGGCGGAAAGGGCGGTCGCGCGGGCGGTCGTGCCGGCCCAGGAACCGTACCGCCAATGCACGGCAAGGACTCTCCCGTGGCCTTGTCCGGCATTCCCGTAACCCCCAGTTGACTGAGACAGGTGGAGGCGAGGCGAGCTGCTCCTCGGCCCGGGGCCAGGCGAGGCGGGGAGGCGCGAGGGCGAGAGAAGCCGCCGGCGTGTTCTGCTGCGGCCCCGGCTGCTGCCGGTTCCGTGGAAAAAAGAGTGCAGCGGGCGAGATGCGAGCTGCACCCCGGCCCAGGCGAGGCGCGGGCCGAAAGAGCGAGCCGCGAGAGAGAAGCCGCGAGCGCGTGTCCCGCTCCGGCCCGGCTGCTGCCGGTTTCGCGAAAAGCGAGCGATGCGAGCTGTGCTCCCCGGCCCAGGCCAGGTGAGGCGGGGAGACCCGAGAAGCGAGAGCGAAGCCGCGAGCGCGTGTCCCGCTCCGGCCCGGCTGCTGCCGGTTTCGCGAAAAGCGAGCGATGCGAGCTGTGCTCCCCGGCCCAGGCCAGGTGAGGCGGGGAGACCCGAGAAGCGAGAGCGAAGCCGCGAGCGCGTGTCCCGCTCCGGCCCGGCTGCTGCCGGTTTCGCGAAAAGCGAGCGATGCGAGCTGTGCTCCCCGGCCCAGGCCAGGTGAGGCGGGGAGACCCGAGAAGCGAGAGCGAAGCCGCGAGCGCGTGTCCCGCTCCGGCCCGGCTGCTGCCGGTTTCGCGAAAAGCGAGCGATGCGAGCTGTGCTCCCCGGCCCAGGCCAGGTGAGGCGGGGAGACCCGAGAAGCGAGAGCGAAGCCGCGAGCGCGTGTCCCGCTCCGGCCCGGCTGCTGCCGGTTTCGCGAGAAGGGGGAGCCGGGTGCCCGCTCGCTCCTCCGGCGATGGTGGCGGGCGAGGCGGCGGCGCCTCGTTCTTTTTCCGCCCGGCCTTAAGCCGGGGCCGGCCCGCTCTGGCGGGTGCGGCGTTCTTCGGCTGCCGGTCCGGTGCGCTTTTACCGGCAGCCGGGGCTGGACGCGGCCGGGGTTGCGTTGAGCCTGCCGAGAGGTAGGTTCCCCGGCCCCTTCCCCGAGAGCTCCCCCGAGAGCACGGCTCGCTCGGCCGCGAGGTGCCGCGCCTCGTTCCCCGCTCCCGACCCGTCTTGCCCAGAGAGAGCGTCCGCCTGGGAAGGCTCGCGGGGCGTGCCGGTGGGCATCCGGCCTCGCCTCGGCTCGCCCCAAGGGGGCCTCGGTGACGGAGTCGCCCCGTGGAGTTTTGCCGGCCGGGGTTGGCGGCACCCCTTCCCCGCCGTGCGTCGTTGAAAGCATGGTTCCCCCTTCCTCGGCCCTAAGCCGGGGACCCGCGTAGCGGGCGGAGTGTTCATTTTAGCGGTGGCGGCCGGCCGCGGTGGCCGGCTGCGCCGTAGAGCGGGCCGGAACCCGACAGAGAAGCGAGAGAGAAAAGGCCCCGGCGATGTGGGGGGCGAGGCGGCGGCGCCTCGCCCCATCTCCCTCCTCGGCTGGTGCGATCCGAGCCACCGTGGCCGGGCGGCCTGTGGGGTCTGGCCTGCTGCCCCGGCTGCGGTGGCTGCCCGGCGGGCTGGGCTGCGAACGGCTCTGCTTTTTCAGGCGTGGCGGAGTGTGGGGGCCGCCCGGCCTGTTCCCTTCTTTTTCTCACGCGGCCTTAAGCCGCGGCACCGAGAAGCGCGCTGACGACGAAAGGGTCGCGGGCCACGAGAAGCGAAGGCCCAGAGAGACGCTGTGTGCTGGCGAGAGAGACCGAGAGATCCGTGCCGGCGGGCGGATGGGGGTTTTGGGGGGAGTTGCGCTCAGTCTCGCCCCCGCCTCCGGTCCCCGGCGCGGGCTCGAGACCGTCGGCGGGCGGATGGGGGTTTTAGGGGAGTTGAGTCTCGAGTCTCGCCCCGCCCCGGCCCCCGCCGCAGGCCCGTGACCCCGTGGCTAGCACGGGTCGTGCGACGCATAGTGTGCTTTTTGTCTTTTTTCCTCTTTTTCGGTTTTCTGTTGTCCCAGGAAGAGTGGCCGCGGGGCCTTTGTCTCCGAGCGATCGATGAGGTGGTTCCTCGGGTGGCGTCGGAAAGGGCCCTCGGCTGGCCGGGCACCTCTCCCCCGGGGCTTCTCTCTGTCATGGGGGGAAGCCTCGGCGGTGCCCCGCTTCTCGAGCAGGGCGGTCTCCTTTCCGATCGGCCACCCCCGTCGCAGGCGAGGTGTCGCTCCTCCCGCTGCTTTGGGGGGAGGAACGTGTTTACCGTCCCGGGCTGTGTGACGGCCGCGTGGCCCCGCCAGTCCTCAGGTGTCCTTGGAAAAGCGCGCGCGAGGTGCCGGTGCCGGCTTCGGTCCCCGAGTATCGCCCATGGGTGCCGGCCGCGAGCAGCGCTCGGTGGCGGTGCGGGCTCGAGCTCGAGCCGAGAGAAAAGAGAGAGCGTGTGGTCCCCTGAGGGAAGACGGAGAGAGAGAGAGAGAGAAGGGGGATGAGAACCGATGGGGCACGGACGGGGGAAAAGAGCCTGTTCCGCGCGCGCACCGCACCGGCGCTCCTTGGCGGCGCCGCCGCCTGCTGTGCAGAGCGAGCCGCCCCGGCCCGGGGCCTGGGTGTCCGGGCCGCGCCCGCCTCGTCGGGTCGCTGTCTCCTCTAGCACGTCCGGTGCTTTTTCGGGCCGGCCTCGGGGGCGGGTCAGCCCCAGCCGAGCCCCCCGTCCCGCGCGTCGCCAGCGCGCCGTGACTGTCGGAACGCGAGGCCGAGTCTCGAAGGGCCGCGGGCCCCGAGAGAGAGCAGAAGCCGAGAGAAAGAGAGAGAGAAAGAGAGAAAAACGGGGAAGGAAGGCGAAAAAAGGCTCGCGTTG